>LOJH01008375.1:19631-29685 GCA_001685095.1 Ellobius talpinus | reverse complement strand
ACACACACACACACACACACACACACACACACACACCCCTCAGAGCTCAGAGGTACCTGGAAGGAATCTCCATTCCCATTCTTTCTCCCTCACAAGCATCCTCATCTCCTGCTGCTGGCTGTCTGAGCAATTGCTTGCCGCCATAAGCCAACAATACAGTTCCATAAATATGTTGTTTAGCCTTCCTATTATTCTTTCCCGTTATTTATTTCTGAAACTCCATTATTAAATCTGTAAAGTGTTCGATGATACACTGGCAATGAAAAACACTATATAAAGGAGGGGGTTGTTATTATTATTACGCCCTGATTAAAACAAGGAAGAAAAATGAGCCCATTAAATCAAGCTGGATTCCCTTGTGCCTGTAGGGGCCTTCGCTTACAGGTGACAGATGAGACCCCCAGGTGCTCTAGGTGACAACTGGGGCTGCTGTCCCCAGATTCCTTCTCTCTCCCTCAGTGGCAGCAGCTGTCTATGACACTCTGGAGAACCTAGGATTTGCAGGAGGCTCTGGCGCCAGGTGGAGTTTGTTCTGGGCAAAGCGAAAGCGATTCTGTTTGCAATCTTACTTTTCGCCATCAGTCACAGATGGTGACATGAAGAGGTAATGGAAGTGCCCTGGAATCCTGCTTTTTATTTCCACTCGGCAGCATTCCTCTTGCAGGGGGGAACATAAATTCAGCTGCTTTTTGTGCAGATTTTGCAAAATTAGTCTCTCTCCATCTAGCTATATAGATATGTACGCTGGATGCAGAGATGGAGGAGCGGTGGAATGGGGCCGCCCTGTGATGAAGGGTAGACTTGGAGCAGAAACTTCATCCAGGGAGAGATGGGAAGAAGGAAGAAGGAGCACGGCCCAGTGGAGGACCCCTGGTCGTCACACTGTCACCCAGGTTAGAGAGGTGCGAGGCTGTCTACACCACCTGCCCACACCCCAGCCTTTAGCGCAGCATCCTAACACCCGGGGCTTGTTAGATTGGAGCATTCCCAGGTCTCATCCCAGACTCATTGCCTCAGATCTGGAGGTAGGGCATAGCCGGCTGTCTTAAGCCCAGAGCTTGGTATGACGGCATACAGAAGGGGGAAGGAGGAAGGTCAGACGACTACAGAAGGTGCTGGGGTGCTGTGGGAACTCCTTCAGCCAATAGCCTTTAAGAGACCAGCCCACTTTGGGCCTGGTCTCATGTGTTATAAGTGGAGATGGAAAGCATTTATAGTATATGAGAGTGGTGGTGGTACATGTCTTTACTCCCAGCACTCAGGAGGCAAAGGCAGACGATCTCTGAGTTTGAGGCCAGCCTGGTCTATAGAGTGAGTTCCAGGATAGCCAGTGCTACAAAGAGAAACCCTGTCTCAATAAAACAAACAAACAAAAAAAGACTACAGAAGGAATCCGAGGCCATCGTGGGCTATAAGAGACTCTGTCTCAAAATCAAGCGTGCACAGACACACACACACACACACACACACACACATCCAAAAGGCACGAGGTGAGTTAGTTGTGACTCTGGTTCCAGGACTAGCTCAAGTTCATCACAACTCCAAGTGGGAGAGCCTGGTTCCATTCACTGTGGGTGAGGCAGCTTCTAGGTTGTTCCCAGTGTGCAAGGCTGCTGGGCAGGAGCGAGAGAAGTTTCAGAGACGGAGAAGGAAGGGGACTTTGAGAGATAAAGGATTCTAGGGCATTGGAGGTAAGTATCTGGGGGTTAATTAGAAGGACACAAATGATTGAATCTGACTGGAACTTCTCCCATGTCAGAGTCAAAGGCAAAACTCATCTCAACGGGCTGAACTTGGGACGCCTGACTTGGTAGGAGCCAAGCTGACATCTTGTCATTTTGTCAAATCTTTATGACATCCCACCAAGAGAGAGCACAGCGGAGCATATGATCTGATTATTTTGTGATGGCCTTCAGATAATTTTATATACTATAGGATGTCACAAAATCTAGTGCACCCATTGACAGGTTGGACTCCGTTGCTATGGAAACCGCTCCAGGGAAGTGGAGAGCCTGGGATTTTTGGACTTTGCCTCTACCCACCACACTCATCCCCTCCACCACAAGTCACCCCACTTTCCTGTCATTGGCTTCTACTTCTTAGATGTCTGTTCTGTCCCAGGCCCAGTGATGCCACTTACTCTTCAGTGAGGAAAATGAGGAGTGAGGGGAGGTGGGCCAGAGAGGTGGGGAATTTTTGCACGGCTGCATGGCTCCTACTGGATTGAACAAAGACTTGGATTCAGGCTTGACAGTTTTATTTATTTATTTATTTTTGCTTCACATCATTAAGCTATAATAGATATCTGGAAACTGCATATATTTATGTTATATGATAATAAGTTTGATATAGATGGTACTATGAAATGAGCTGATAAACCCACAGAGGCATCATGTCAGGTCCTTTACTTAGATGGGCTCTTCCCGGTCTTCAACCCTGCCAAACAGTATCATCAGCTTTGGCCACTGTATACGAAGCTCTCTAGAAATTACTCAAGTGTCTACCTGAAACTTCATCTTGAGTGGCATCTCCCAGTGCCCTACCTCCCCAGTCCTGCCAAATTTCTATTCTTTTTTTCTTCTCCTTCCTCCTGGTATTCTTAAGACAATGTCTCATGTAGCCCAGGCTGTCCTCAAACTCTCTGAGTAACCAAAAGTCAGATTACATTCCCAATTTCTCTGCTTCCACCACCCAAATTCTAGAATTAGTGGTGTTTCCCACCACACCGCCCTGCTTGCGGTTTCTGTGGTGACTCAGTTTTCAGAACCCACTCCTCTCTGGAACAATATAGCCAATGGTCATTATGCTTTCGAGTTTGCTGGAATATGCATATTTTCTCCCTGGGTTTATTGTTAAAGTGAGAATTCCTAGCTTTCAAGGTGTTCTGTCTTAAGAATTGAAGAGCGTGTTCCCAGCTCCATGCAATGCTGACCGGGACTACCTGGGGCAGCCCTATGGTCTGGTTGCTTCTAGGGCCACGCTGCTGTCAGCTTTTTCTATTGTCACCTCTGCCTCTATTCAAAGATGCAAAAACTGCTTAATGGAGGAAGGGCCTGGAAGTTAGTTCTCTTTGCTGCTTCCTGCCTGGCTGTTAGCAGTGACACACAGGATGAGAGAGCTGTGATGAATGGAGCCTCTAAATTACCTCAGGATGACACTGCTTGATTAAGCTAAGTACTCTCAGTGGCACCTCAGCAGGCGATTGCTCATTTATTTATCTTAGAAGAACTGATTTTTATACTTACACACTTCTTTATCAGCTCAAATGTTCCCCAACTCAGACGAGCCTACACACATCCCTTTGTGGACTCAACCCTCTGTTACCTTAGGTCAACCCTCTGACTTCCACAGGGCTCTGTCCTCTCGGCTGCTGACCAGGCAGTATTTCTTGGGCATTGCATGTAACATGTCTATGACCTTTCACGGAAACACGTCCTTCACGTACGTCAATCTGGGAACCATGAGGAAAGTGCTTGGAAAGTAACTTTAGAGCAACTCCAAGGACTCACTGCCTCTTCTGCTCTGAGACCTTATTGTAAACAAACATTTTCTATCCTGACCACCCAGAGGCTTATATGAATTATAAACGCTTGGCCAATAGCTCAGGATTATTACTAGCAAGCTCTTACATTTTAATTTAACCCATATTCCTTGCTGGCGCTCTGCCACCTGGCGGTACTAATCAACTTTTTATTAGTGAATGAGACTAACACATATTCATAGTGTACAAAAAGATTGTTCCACATCACCTTAGCATCCCTTGGCATCATTCCTTGACCAGTTTTCAGAAGTACAACTTATCCATCCTGTTCCTTCTGTGAGGTGGGACCCAGTAAAGTCAGTGTAGGAGTAAAGTCATCATCAGGCTTTGATCTGAAATGTCTCCTAAGGCACAGGTGTTGGAGGTTCTGCCCACAATGCAATGCTCAAAGATGGGACTTTGGGAAGAGGTTGGACCTGAGGGCTTGTGACCTTGTCAATGGATCAAACCATGCATACATAGATCTACAACTGGATTGCTGCAAGGATTCCTTCCTTGGGAGAGAAGTGAACAACATTTCTTAAGGTCCCAATAACAACCTGTGGTAATATTTTGTTTGTGCTGTAACAAATAAAGCTTGCCTGAAGATGAGAGTGTAGCCACACTAGTTAGCCAAGAGGCCAGATAGTGGTGGCATGCACCTTTAATCCCAGCACTCTGGAGACAGAAGCAGACAGATCTCTGTGAGTTCAAGGCCACCCCAATGTTTATCCCCACAAAACCCAATATCTTTAGTTTGGCCTCAACTCCTTAGTTTCTAAAACCTTCTAGAACAGTGACATCATCTGGGACCAAGCATTCATGAGCCTAGAGGGTGACATTACACACCAAACTTTCCAGACTTTGGCAACCACATGCCAAAGTGATGACAAACTAACATAGCCAAGAAAGGACAGTTTCAAGTAAGTGACTCCTGGAAGACTGGCCTTAAGTCAGGGTGGGCATCTCTTAGTAGTAGTTTCCCAGGGAGGAGCATTCACAGGCTCACCCCTGATCCTAAGGATGAAATAGGCAGCTTCCGCCATCAGTGACAATGGGGATGGCCTGGAAGAACATGCAAAATTCTCGACCTGCATTTCCTGCTTCATCATGGAGACATGGACTCCCCTCTGCAGTGTCAGTATCCTGTTGGGGCCACAGGCTCTCGTGAGTCACATGAATTCATTACACAAATGTCAGAAGCCATGTGCTCAGGTCCCAGTTCCCTCAGACCAGACCTGGGATGTCAGCTCAGGGTAACGGGATTGCCTGTCGAGGAAATGTGTCCAAATCAACCATGGTTATGAGGCAGAGAGTCATCCCCTACCCCAAAGAAGTCGCTGCTGCAGCCCTGGTCAGTTGATGAGTAGCAGAAAACATGCATGCATTCATTCAGTCAGTTAGTCATTTGTTCACCCAAATATGTATGCCCTGCTCTATGCTAGAAATGGGAAAGAGAGATAGTAACACAGGAGGGGTAGCTGACTAAAAGATTAGCTCCTTGCCCAAGGTCAGAGAATTGCTTCCACATGCTTGCCAGAGGGATGGATGGGTGGATGGATGTGTTGTCTGAGGTTTCTGTCCTACCCAGTCCTTGTTCTGCCCGGTTCCCACAATTCATTAAGTCGCAAAGAAAAGCACACAGAGGTCTACATTAGTTATAAACTGGTTGGCCCATTAGCTCAGGCTTCTTATTAACTCTTATAACTTACATTAGCTCATTATTTAGTATATGTTAGCCACATGGCTTGGTCCCTTTTTCAGTGGGGTAGTTCACATCTTGCTTCTTCTGTGCCTGTACAGGACTGCGGAAAGAGCTTCCTTCTTCCCAGAATACTTCTGTTCTCACTGACCTGCCTCTACTTCCTGTCTGGTTGTCCCACCTATACTTCCNACTGGTTGGCCCATTAGCTCAGGCTTCTTATTAACTCTTATAACTTACATTAGCTCATTATTTAGTATATGTTAGCCACATGGCTTGGTCCCTTTTTCAGTGGGGTAGTTCACATCTTGCTTCTTCTGTGCCTGTACAGGACTGCGGAAAGAGCTTCCTTCTTCCCAGAATACTTCTGTTCTCACTGACCTGCCTCTACTTCCTGTCTGGTTGTCCCACCTATACTTCCTGCCTGGCTACTGGCCAATTAGTGTTTATTTAAAACATAATTGACAGAATATAGACAATTGTCCTGCACCATGGATGGATGGATGGGTGGATGGATGGATGGATGGATGGATGGATGAATAGCAATAGAGAAACAGCTAGAAGCACAGAGTCCAATAAAGTCAGGGATGAGACTGCTCGCTGGGCCCCTGGGGCCCCAAGGTTTGTGCCCTGAAGGACAATGGCACTGCTTATGCCTGCACTGCCACCCTTTTGAAGCTGCACTCAACTTCCAGTCCAGGCATTTGCTTTCCTCACCACCTGACGACCAAGACCCTCCTGATCAAGACACCCACCCTTGGGAGCCCAGTGCAATCTGTCACCCACCACACCTGGTTTACCAAGGAGGTCATTTATTTCCTCCTTGGAAATGTCTACATTGTCATAGTTAACGGTGATTTATGAAACAAGGGGACCCTCAGTTTCTCTCCGGCCATATTTCAACGTGGGAAGTTTCCCCGTGGCAGCTTTGCTATTTCTCAGTTCCTGTCAGCCCCTCTGTTCTGCCAAGAGGTACAGGGTGCTAGTGATGAGACCTAAGGATGGAGGGCCCACCCAAGATTCCTCCAACGAGCTCATCTTTGTGTGGTCAGCCGAGAACTATAGTGGTTAACCTTGTATAAGAAGGTGGGGACCTTGCTGTCTCTAATGAGCAGACTGTCCCCTTCACTGTTGCTCTTGGGTAGAACTGTCTCTCCACCTGGAGCTCCTTTGGGGAAGACTATCAGACAAGGACATGTCATTACCAGGGAGGTCTGTATCCAAGGCTGGTCCTTTTGCCTTGCGTCTGCCACCTCCAGCCCACCTTTTAGCCCCTGCTCCCGTTGACTTCTTCTCCACCCACTGAGACCCCTTACTTACTAACGCCAACCTAGAGAGAAAAAAAAGCCAAGTGGCTTCTAACCCCTGAAAGAGGCAGATACATAATGACAGAGCGATGTGGCGTAGCAGTAACAAATTGTCCATATTATAGCACTTTACATCTTGATATCCATTCTCCTCAACGGGCTTATCTGTAAACCGACTGAATTCACACTGGGATGCTAAGAAAATAGCTGTCATATAATAGATGGGGTCTCCCGGAAAATGAACATTTACAAATGGCTGTAGCATTTACTTAAAATGTCATGCCAATTGCTTGCTGTTGTCTTTATGCAATGAGATTGATTTTACTGCTCCTTGGAGTCCTCGGCCTTGATGGGTAGTTTTTAATGCAGTGGGGAGATGCTTTTCGTGTTTAATCTATAAATATAGCATGCAAAAGCATGGGCTCTTTAAGGTACAGCAAGAGTCCCATCCCAACCTCCTTTTCCTTGGGATCTTCTTCCCTTCTGCCTCCCTGGAGAACTTAGACGTGGGCAGGGCCTGAGTGGATCCTATTCATGTATTCAAATGTATGCAGATGTATGCAGATGTTTAACAAGTTAATTCATTTGCCAGGCCAGGCAGTTAGGGGGTTCACGGTGTAATACCCTCTCTTGCTTCTCCCTTCCACACCCGATTATGCCCTGGGGTTTTACTTCCAGAGTTTGTGGAGTTGGAGGCTAATGGGGGGTGGGAGGATGGAAGCTCACCTTCTGAAGCAGGCTTCTGTGGGGTCTCCCCAAGATGAGGCCAAGGGCTCTGCCCAGCTTCTGAGACTCTCCAAAGCCCAGAGCAGTCACTCCCCCTGAGAGACATCTCTTAAGAATGGCCCCTCTCCTGATACCCCTCAGAGTGACCATGCTTCTCTCCCCTGTTTGTTGAAGTCTGCTGTGATTGTCCTTGGACTAGCAGCTGCAGATGGCTGCATAGCACCCACCACCCAGACCCCAGTGCTCCATGCCCTCTTCAGAGCTCTGCCTTCCCTCAGAAATGGGCACCAAGGGCTGGTGGGGGGTGGATAGAGGAACTGTCAGATTGGGCCGGGAGAGACAGAGGAGCTGCCAAACTGGACCAGGACAACTTCAGTTGAGGCCCCCTCGCATCTGCCCCAGAGAGGATTCCCAGATGAGGGATGAATGGATGGCTGGCAAGACAGAAGCATCTGGAAGCACATGGTGCAATAAAGTCTGGGAGGCATGCGTGCCAAGTCTGTGACATCCTGAGGTTAGTGTCCCAAAGAACACCAGGGAAGGTGATGTCGGCACTCCCTTCCTTTTAGAAGTTGCACTCCACCTTCAGTCTGCCCCCCATGTCATCTTTTCTATCCCTAGAGCCCTGGCTCCCCCTGCAGTGAACAGGACCTCCATCACACTGGTGTAGACTGGTGAGATCCAACTGCCTTTTCATGAAGACATATCCCACTCGGACCTGCTTAGGTCATTTGTGGCCCTGTTAACTGCAGTAGGCATCCATCCCGTAGGAGGACTTGCTCCTACCACCATGCCGTCTGAGCCTGGGAAGTGTTGCCCTCAGACTGACTCATTTGTTCAACAAGCATTTATTGACCACACACCATGAGCCAGGGGACAAAAGAATGCCTGGAGCTGCACAGAAACAAGAGACCTGGCCACTGCTCTCAAGAGTATCTCCATTCAGGTGGCAGGTGGAGATAAGTCTCCTGTAGCTGGGGCTCCTTAAGGGGGCTGCTTTGCCTGCCTTTAGGGCAGCGGCTGGGGAGGGTGGAAACTGAGGCCCAGGAGATGAATGGTTTGGGCCAACTGAGGATCGAGGAAACCCACACGGTATGTTCTGGGACCTGTCTCAGAGGACCAGATGCTAAATCACATGCTTCGGTAGAGAGCCTAAGATTTGTTTCTTTTTTAAAATTATTAAAATTTTAAAAGTCTTATTTTATACTATTTACATGTGTGCTCATGTGTTTAAGTGTGTGTGTCTGTGTGTATGTCTGTGTCTGTGTGTGTGTCTGTGTCCACATGAGTGTATACACACATGTGTGTTTACAGATACTCATGGAGGCAGGGCCTGAATCCCTTACAGCTGGAGTTACAGGTGTTTGTGAGCCACCTGAGGAGGACAATGGGACCCAATCTCTGCCCTTGATAAATAATCAGCAAGTATTCTTAACTCCTGAGCCATTTCTCTAGTCCCAAGACAAGTATCTTGGACAAACCTGTCTTTTGGATTACCCTGTGGAAAATTTCAAGGTGGGAAACTGAGGCAATGATTAGCACCAATGGGCTGGCTCTGGGGATCTTGGGTCTTCTTGGAAAAGCAGGCATCAGTGAATCTGTCCCTTCCATGGAAAATGATCACCTCTTGGCTGTATCAGAGGCAGCTGTGGTTATCGATACTGGTCTAAAAAGAAATGATTAGACAGAATCTGAATAATGATTCAGACTGATTACCCTCAGATAACCCTCAGTGGAGACACGGAAATAGTATAGAAAGCCAATGTGTTCAGAACATTGCTAATTACTTATATCTGGGACCTAGCAGCCAATAGCATTCTACAAATTTGTAAAAGGAAGGAGAGACCCCCTTCTCCCACAGAGTCCCAGGACTCTTTCCTCTTCTTCGCACCACACGCTGAACCCCCTTCAGGTCGAAGTCAGAACATCCACTGAAAACCAGAGCAACAGATGCAGTCTATACCCAAGAGGGTCTGAATAACTCACCTGAGCATGTCTGCTCTTCTGCATGAGGGGAAAGATGAGGCTAGGGCTGACATTAGAAACCTGGTATCAAAATAAATCTCGAAGGCAGACCCTTTATACCAATCAAGCCTTGAAACCTGATTGACTCTTCGAAGAAAGGCAGTCGGGGCACTTCCATGAAAAGTCTGCTCCCATTCCCTGTGGCAGGAGACCCTGTTACCCTGGCAACTACTGACAGGTAGGAAGACTGCACTCTGGTCAGAAACACAAAGGGGGCAATAGGACTCCATGTGACTGTTGACCACACTGGTTGACCATTACTGGGTAACACGACAGCCCCAAACTCAGTAGATTAGAACAACACTCCCTATAGGCCATCTCACAGTGTCTGTGGGTCAGGATTTCTGATTGGCTACAGTGGAAATGAATTTCTGTTCTCTGATGGCCAGGGCTTTGGCTGGAAAGACTAGAAGGCTGTGGGTATCTCAACAGTTCAAGACTAGAATCATCATCATCCAGGGCATTTGATGATGGCCACCTGCTGCAAACGGACACCCCAGTAGGCCCTCAGCTGGAATGCCTTTGGGAGTTGTCTGAGTGTATTGCTTTGAAACTCCAAACAGCATGGTTGCTATGTTCCAAGAGCAAATATNGGGGGCTGGATGAAAGTACAAGGTGGCTTTGTAATCTTGACCTAGAAGTCACTTCATGTACTCCATTGGTCAAGGTAGTTAGAAGTCCTCCCTGGATCAAGGGATTGGGGAGTGTCATGGTTACATGATGAAAGAAAGAGAGAGAGAGAGAGAGAGAGAGAGAGAGAGAGAGAGAGAGAGA
>LOJH01008375.1:0-11798 GCA_001685095.1 Ellobius talpinus | reverse complement strand
TCTCTCTCTCTCTCTCTCTCTCTCTCTCTCTCTCTCTCTCTCTCTCCTTCTCTCAGGCACTGTGACATACATGCCATGCCTGAGGCCTCAGGGCTCACAAGCGACAAGGCTCCCACCTCCTTGGGTCTGAAGCCTCTGGGCACATCCTTTCAGCTTTTGCCAACCGCTAGAGACCAGAGAGGGCTCTGTGATGGGTCTGTACAGACAGGGGTGATACGGTCATTCTTCTGGGGACAACGCCACTTTTTCAATGTTATTCTATATGTTCAGACACACAGAGAGACACTGGAGGACATCTGGTGTCCTGCTCGGTCACTCACTGCTTCATTCCTTGAGACAAGGTCTCTCATTGAACCTGGAGCTTGGCTAAGTGGCCAGCAAGCCCTATCTCTACCTCCCACAGTACTGAGGTTACAGGGTTGCACTCAGCTTTTTATTCTTCCTGTAGGTACTGGGATTTGAACTCAAGTCCTTACACTTGCACGACAGGTATTCTTATTAGCTGAGTCATCTTCTTAGCCCTTCTTCTGTTTTCTATTTGTTCATTTTGTATTAATTTTTTGGGTTATTGCCAATTTGGAATTTTTTTGAGATAGAGTATGACCCCCTTCTTGATATGTAGCCAAGGCTGACCTTAAACTCCTGATCCTCCTGCCTCCACCTCCTGAGTGCAGGGATTTGGGAATGCTCTATCATTTGTATCCACCCTCCTGTTAATACTGGAAAGAGATGTCACCTTCTCTGTGAATAAATGGTCCTGACATTTTGTGGGAACATACTTGTCTCAAAGGAGCAGACCGTCCCCCAGAGCTGGCCTCCCAGAGACGAGTACAGGCTGTTCTGTAAATATCCCGCTCCCAATAAACATACCTGGTGGTCCCTGGACAGTCCCCAATCCCTCCCCCAACAGAATGGCTACTCAGTCCCTGACTGGGTCACTACCTGGGCCTTCCCCTGCCCTTCCAGATCTGAAGCCTGAGACATCTTGGACAAGCATTGCCAGAGCCGGAGTGGCTGGCACGCAGGGTCCTGATGTCCTGCAGGTGGGCACGAAAGTCCAAAGCCCTGCAGCACTTCTTCATTGGCTTTGCTATTGGCCTTGGCCCTGGGGAATCACAAAGGGCTCTGCTCTCCAGAGTATGACTGCCCGCCTGAGGCAGTGGACCGCATGCAAACCGTCTCAGACTCTGCTGCCCTACATCTGTTGTTGAAAGCCAAGATCAATTTGCTTCTGAAAATTAGGTGGATCAATATGAATAGTGCTGTCCGCTGAGGAGCGAGTGCAGCTGAGCGATGGGCTCCGCCCCCTGGCACTCCCTCCTGCATCCACAGGCTCCCAAATCCCTTTGCTTACCCCAGGCCACCATTCCAGAAGTGGTCCAGCAGAATCCTAAAGCAGAGGGGAATTGGGCTCATCCTCCCAGAACTTGGGAGGCTGAGGCAGGAGGATTGAGAGTTCTAGGTCAGCTTCTTGGGCTATCTAGTGAGATTCTGAGAAAGAAATTGAAAAAGAGGGAGGGGGAGAGGAAGGAGAGGGAGGAGGAGGAAAAAGAGGAGAAGAGGAAGGGAGGGAGGGAAGGAAGGAGGGAGGGAAGAAGGGGGAGAAAGGGGGAAGGGAGAGAGGAAAGAATTGGATACTGGGTTGTTTTCTAGGGTACCCAGTCATTCCACTGAGTGAGAGATACTGGATTAGTCCCTAAAGTACCCAGCTCCTATGGACCTTAAACCTCCTTCCTCCATCTCCTTTTCAGGCTTAAGCTATTTTCCTCCCTCTTCTCCCCCTTCCTCTTCTTCTCTTCCTCTTCCTCCTCCCTATCCTTCCTCTCCCCCTTCCTCTTTTTCAATGTCTTTTGTCAGAGTCACAATATATAACCCAAGCTGACCTAGAACTCTCAATCCTCCTGCCTCAGCCTCCCAAGTGCTGAGATGACAGGCATGAGCCACCACACATTAGGCTTCCTTTAGTCCATCTGTGACAGCTGCATCTGCTTCAGAGACTGGGGCCTAATTCATAACCCATGGCTAGCCCTGGGTGGGCACATGGATGGCAAAGGAACATTAACCTGGGCAGTCAGCAGCAGGCCGTGGTTCTAGGTGGCTAGACACACACAGCACTGAAGTCTAGTGGCCAAGCTTAAGTCCCACCTCTGTCCTCAGCAAGGTGCACAACCTCGGGTGAGGGTGATAAACCCAGCAGCATTGAAATCTTCATCTGCTCACTGGGGATGAGAAGCTCTGCCGGGGTTATTGCACAATGCAGAGTAAGCACCCGATTAATAAGAATCACAGCCTATACACGCTGGAGCACGTACCAGCGGCCGCTTCGTCTGTATTAACTCATTTAATCCTTGCAACATTGCTGTAGCTCTTTTCCACAAACAGCTTTGTTTTGATAAACGAAAAAACAGTAGTCCAGAGAGACTAGTCTCAGGACCACGTGTGCCAGTAAGTGCCCGGGCAGGGGCCAGCGAGATGGCTCAGTGGGGTAAGGTGCTTGGGGCCAAGCCCGATGGCTTGAGTTTGATCCCTACTCACACAGTAGAAGATGAGAACCAAGCCTCGAAACTCCTTCCGACCTCCACATGTGTGTTGCGGCAATGCCCATATGCTCACCCGCCCCACCCCCAACATACTAAATACATTTTAAAGACGTGATTCTAAAATATTAGGACCTTGGGAGGCCTTTAGAACAAAATTTACAAGTCCAGCCATGATCCGAACCCAGAAATCCCAGGTCTCAACCCACAGACTCCATAGTACCATCATTTCTGGGTCAGGCTGGGACAAGACGCACGTTGTAAGAGATCTGGGCTAGCCAGTCCATCTCCTTAACCACCCTCCCCTTTCTCTGCTTGTCTTCAAGGTGAAGAGAGAAGTTTTGGACCCTCCCCCGAGGCTAGCGCTGGCAGAGGCACCAGACACCAAGAATGATGTAGCCGCCTTAGGCCTGTCATTGTGCTGTGCTCAGCGGCTTTGCTTGGAAACAGTGATAGAGTAAGATTTAGAAGCCTGGAGAACAGACTATTATTCTTAACCATGCTAATAGGTGAAAGCGTTTTATTTTCAGATGTGAGTGTGGCTCAAGTGACAAAATGCCTCCCTCCCTCCTTCCCATGAACTCCTGTCCTCCTGGATTCCAGTACTAGCAGGGACCTTCAGAGCCCGTTTTCCTGGGAGCCTCTCCCAGAAGTTGTCACAGGCTAGAAGGACAGAGTGCTGACAGACACACAGCTCCCGTCCCATCAGGGATCATTCAGCAAACATCTGTGGCATGGATACACTGTCCCAGCACCAGGGACACTGTTCTCTGTAAAGCAGAGGCTTTGTTTGCATTTGCCTTCAGAGAGTGGGAGAGACACTGCAGAAATAGCCCGGTAAATATGGAATACCATCCAAGTTAATGATCCGTGCTTCAGAGAGCAGTAAAGCAGGGCAGAGAATGAAGATGCAGGGAGGGGAGGGGTGGGCATCAGTCAGCAACAGGCAGGCAGCAGACCCATTTGCAACTGGTGCTACAGGGCCATTGAGTTAAAGGGACAAAGAAATGGACTGGGTCAAGAGGGGCTGTTTGGAGATAGTCAGACACCTTGGCCACGTCGGCTGCTCCTACTCTCAGGGGGTGAGCAGTTGTGAAAACCAAGAGTAAAGAGGACCAGCCTCAAGTCATCTGCTGCTCACTAGGGATGAGCCCAGAATAAACACCCACCCATGTTGTGACTCAGTTGATCGAGTATTACATGGCATACACAGAGTGTTGCATAGCATGCACAGAGTGTGACATAGCATGCACAGAGTGTGACATAGCATGCACAGAGTGTTGCATAGCATGCACAGAATGTGACATAGCATGCACAGAGTGTGACATAGCATGCACAGAGTGTGACATAGCATGCACAGAGTATGACATAGCATGCACAGAGTGTGACATAGCATGCACAGAATCCTGGGTGTTATGCCCAGTGCCGTATAAAATAGTCGATGGATGCTTGCCTGAAATCCCAGTGTGTGAGATGTGGAGGCAGGAGGATCAGAAAGTTTAAGGTCAACTCTGGTTACATGATGAGTTCAAGGCCAGGCTAGGCTACTGAGATACTGTCATGAATAGGAGGAAAGGAAAGGCAGTAAGGAAGGAGGAAGGGGAGGAGGGAAGAAGAGGGAAGAAAAGAAGAGATAGATCTGGGTACCCCAAACTGATACTCCTTCCATCTTCCAGCCCTATGCCAGAGACTTTTTCTATGGCCAATCTTCACCCAGGAGGCAGAGAGCCGAAAACAACAGCCCACTCAGGCAGCCTCTGAACCCCAGCAGGGTGCGACACCGAGAGATAGCCTGGAAGGTCAGAAGGCAGCTCAGGTGGTTGCTATTCCAGATAGAGGAGTCAGGGAGGACCTGCTGATGGAAGGGACTCTTGGGCAGAGGTCCAAGCTGCCCCTTCCCGCATCAACCATTTAAACTTTGTCCCCTTTCCCTGAATGACCCCACCATCATTTGTGGAGCCTCTCTGAGAGGAGAGAGAACTAGAATGACGTCTCTCCAAGGCCCAGCTACGATAGGAATGGGGCCTGGCTTTGCAGGCACAGTGGCTGTCAAATCCCGTGTGGTCTAGGTTAGCAGATGTCATTCTGAAGTGTAGAGATCATCACTGCTACCCCTCAACTATAAGCCACTGAGAGAAATGATCAGGGCTCCGGATTCTGGAACCTTCCTCACTCGCTTGGCACAGTCCTGGAGATCTCTGGACTGTCCACCACAGCATCATCCCTGTCCACCACGCAGCAGGCACCCATAGCTGCCCTTCTGACCCGCACGATACCCAAGCATTCCTTGGTAAAGCTGTTAAGTTCTTCCCTTGTTCTTGTTGTGGTCTCTTGACCTTTCATCCACCCTTGTTCTTCCTACCCCAGAGGATCTCCAGGTACCCAGTCTCCAGAAGATCCCTTCCAAGGTTTGTAGGATGACTGCTTCTAGTTTGCCACCCTTGCCCTTGAGTCAGAAATCTAATGCACGCAGTGAACTGGTCTGCCATGCTGTGAGTGTAGATTTCCAGCTCCCTACAGTGACCTATAAGCTGCATCCCACATGTATGTCAGCTTCGCTGCACACCCCTTCCTCTGTCTCGCTGGTCCAACCTCATTCATTTCCCTCCTACGCAAACACAACACACCCATTCCTCTCTGCTTTGTACCCATCTCTGTGGCCCTAGACTGAGTTTCCTCAAGCTCTCACCTCACATGCTGGCTTAGTCTCATCCCTCATCTCTCAACTCAAAAGTCTCCTCTTTCAGAGTTAGTTCCACTAACTACTCAGGCCCCCCATTCTCTCATCTTGGATTCAGGAGACAGCCCTGACTCTTTTGGCCACAGTTATTTTGTTGGTGGATTAGCAGCGATGGCAGAGGTGGTGGTGGTAGTGGTGGTGATGATGGTGGTGGTGGTGGTAGTGGTGGTGATGATGGTGGTGGTGGTAGTGATGATGGTGATGATGGTGGTGGTGGTAGTGATGATGGTGATGATGGTAGTGGTGGTGGTAGTGGTAGTGATGATGGTGGCAATGGTAGTGATGATGGTGATGGTGGTGGTGGTGGCAATGATGAATATAATGATGATGGTGGTGGTTTGTATAGCTCTATATTCTCCACTGAGATGCACATACCAGGATGAATCTAGGCTGTACATATGCAGTTGCATGACTGGAGAGACATGGAGACAGAGCCCTGACAGACCAAAGAACCCCCAGCTGTGAACCACGGTAACATGGGTGACTCCTGGGCAGCTACATCACCAGCAAGTCCCACCCCAGTCAATTCTTAATGTCTTATAGGGAAGTAATTGGAATCTTAGGAGGAGAGTGGCCTCACAGCAGCACTAGGAAGCTCTCCTGCATGAGGACACAGGAGAGTAGCTGAACCTCATATGTCGCGGGAGCCTCCTTACTTCTTCTACAGGGAATGTTAATAAGCCTGGTCTGGTGTGCAGGTCATCACAGCTGCTCCACTTCAAGATAGCAATAGTAGTGTCAAGCCGGAAGAAAATCGCTACTAGAGCAGTAATGGATTAACTTTACACAAAGAGCAGTTTGTCATGTTCCCGTGGCTGCTGGGAGGCCACCTCAGAGCCCTTGGAATGCCCTGCCTGATAACAGTGTCTTTCTTTACCTGGAGTCTGGGACACACCTGACATACTATGCTAACAATGTGATTTATAGAGGGCAATGGGCTTAGTGGTATCAACTTGACCCCCAGAGAAGCTAGAGACTGAGGTCAGCCACACAGGCAATCAACCATCTCCACGTGGCTGAGCCCCAGTAAGATCTCTTGGCTTCAACGCTGGGGTGGGTTTCTGAATTAGCACTGTCACGTGCTTACAGTCACATGTCACTGCTGTCTATGGCTCCACTGGGAGAGGATCACAGAAGCCCCCACATGAGCCCCCGCCAGGACCCTATCTTTGTGGGCCTCTTTCCTCTGCGAGTTTCCATGATGCAAGCCATCACTGTCAGAGTAATGGCTTTGCTGAGCTCTGTGAGTCCATACTGAATAGGAAGGTGGTCTTTTGAAGCCCCCAAACTTGCCAGTTGGCATCAGAAGGGAAGTAGCCCGGGTCTTTTGAGCATGATTCCCTTCCAGGCTCACACATGCTGCACAGCAAGTCTTCCTGGGGCATTTTTCCTAGAGCGCATTTTTGCTGGGACACCAACCTCTGGAAGACAGTCACAGTCCATCTACAGTATCCACCTGCTAGAGGCTAGCCCCACCTCCAAGAGAGTGCCACACCCTTTGGGCCGCTTGATTTGTGTCAGCAACCTTATTTGAGGATCCTGTACTTAACCACCACCTTCCCAACTCCCTATCTCCTTCCAGGGACCACTTCAAACTTCATCTTCCATGGGGGAAAAAAATTCCACAGGCCATGCCTTCTCCACCGGTTCTGAATCCCCAGGGCAGCCTGTGCTAACCTGAGCAGTGACTCAGGCTATGAGTGAAAAAGATTCTCTTGAGTCCCTCTTCTAGAGCTGGACCACATTCAAAGCAATCTCCACTCGCATAGGAGCATGTTGGGAGCCAAGAACGGTGCATTTTCTCTCTTTAATAGAAGGCTCTGTGTGGTTTCATAATGGACACTCCATAAATGTTTGCATCACCAAATAGATCGATCCCTCTGTGAGGTGAAGAAGCGAGCCGAGACACGCTGGGCGGAAGTTGCTTTCCACTGGTGGCTGCAACACTCAGTACCATTTACAGAAGCCAGATTTCATGAACTCATCCTGACCCCTAGGAAGGAGGTTGGGGACAAAGGTCTGAGAAGGTCACGCTCTCACTGAGCTGAACTCTGAGCACAGGTGACGTCCATACTTGTTGGCTTGCATTAATGCTCCCCTAACCTTGTGCGTGGGGAGTAGGGCTGGCCATTCTGGCCTCCATGGTAGACCACCTCAAAGATGGTCTAATAGGACATCATATCCCCGTGTTTACACCCTTTCCTAAGCTCCTTCTCGACAAAGTAACAAAAGCATCCTTCTGAAGATTCCTTTGAAAGACTGTATTTTCTGTTTGGCTAGTGCTCTTTCGCCCTTTACTTTTCATAGTATGACAAAGAGCTGAGGGAGGCTTCTGGCCACCCCACCAGCCATCTGGGAGCCGAAACCCAACTCAGCACAAGTGGTAAAGACTCAAATCTCACACAAAGTAAACTTGGAAGTGAATCCTTCTTCCATCAAACCTGCAGATGTGAAACCTCAGCCCTGGCTAATGTCCTAGCTGCCTCTGTGTGGATCCCAAAGCAGGAAGCAAGCCAAGCCATTGCTGAGCAAAACAGCCACCATCTTCATTTTATTAGCTGTGGCCGCTTTCACAGCCCAGTATAATTAGGCTTGTGGAAAAGGTAGAAGGGTGATCACTGGACCATTCCCCAAGATTCCAGTGGCTCCTCACAGATATTTTATGTGATGCCACCCCGACCCCCCACCATCAACCCCCACTCCCCGCACCTGGTCTAGAAGACTCAGGAGGTACTGGAATATATAGGCTGGAAAGATTAACTGAGAGGGTTTCTATGTGGCTGCAGGGAGGTCACCATCCATGCTAAGTGAAGACTTTCCAGTGTGGCTACTTTGGGGTCCCCCCACACTCCTTCAGGTATCTCGTTATCCACACTCTGCTACTAGGCCCAATAAACGCATTGGTTCCCGGGGGGGGGACTTTGGTGGGATCTTGCTTCAGTCTGTCAGGGTAGACAGAGATAAAGTACCCTTCCAACCCTAGAGGGCACCTACCTCTGCAGTCAGCAGTGAATTAGGGAAGCCGTGGACACTGGAGCCACAGGCCTGGGATTGAGTCCCAGAACCTCTACTCGGTGTGTTGGACAAGTGACCTCGTAGCAGCTCTCAGCAGAGGAAGCACACGGCCCACAGCCCATGGTCACGGTCAGGATTAGATTAGATCACCTGTGCACTGCGCTCGGAGCAGTGAACCCGTGCACAGTGCTCGGAGCAGTGACTATGTTTAGAAAAGTCGTTATTATATTATTACATCACACAAATATAGACGGTATTTGCTCGGCTAAACCATCCTGGCTTAAGTTCTTACCTGAATTAGCAGGTCCCATCGATCGCCTATTACCCATGGAATCCAGTTCTCCCACAGGCTGATAAAAGGTAGATTTTGGGGTGGGGAGCAACAGCCTCAGACTAGAAAGTCAAGGCCTGGTCCCACACTCCAAAGACCTCTTTCTCTGCCCTTACCCCAAGCACCCTTGATTTGAGCTAAGGGTGACGTTGCTCACAGAGTCTAATCAAAGCACTATTTCCAAACACATTTACGAACAGTCAGAATCCATTCCCCCTGATTGTTAAGGGGGAATCCAATACCAAATCATTACAATTAAGTCCCATTATGGACAGTCAGAATATAAAACATCCCTTGGCAGGGATACACCAATACAATCAAAAAACAGTTGCCCCACCCACCTGCCATGGAAGCCCACAGGCTTGGAGGATTCCCAACTTACAACTGAGCCACAGGGCCACCCTAACCCACGATCAAAATGAAGGTCTGTGGGGGGGTGATCACTGGGCTGATATAGGCTCAGGTGAAATTTTATTCTGGAGTTTGAATGACTCCTCCTGTCCCTGTCATCGCAGCAGCTGACATGTTGTAGCAAATGTCACAACAATATGTCTTGCAGCACATAGGTCTCTGTGGGTGGCAATAAACGGAAGGTGAAAGGAAGCTGGGTAAAGGACCAGACAGAGGCATAACCCTCTTCCGTCATGCCCAAGGTGTTTCTGCCGTGGTGCTGTGTGAATTTTCCTTGGGGAGACATAAACATATGTCTACTCGCCCCAGAGCGGGTAAAGGAACACTTGTACCCAAATCTAGCTATGAGAACCAGTGAACGTCTCAGGTTTACTTACAGGAACGAGTAATGGGTTGCTTCTAGAAGCGAGCCCAAGACAGGTGTGTCACGAGAAAGTTCCACCCCAGCATGGACAGCGCCTTCTCCATTGCTGCAAGGATGGAGTCGCTCTTCGGTTAACCTTCCACCCTCTGTATATATCAGTCAAACTGTGTACAGCTGGGAGGTGGGGATGAAGGAGGAGCTGGCTGGGACCTCAGATGAGGGCCACTGACCTTTCCACACCCTCTTTCCGTGAGGGAACATCAGTGGATTTGATCTTGGGTGGCATTGGGGAGTCGCTTGCTCAGCCTGAGCTGATCTGATAAAGACAGTAATGGCTATGATCCTCCAAGGACAGCATTCCCTAACAATCAGCTTCTGAACCTTGGGGATCTCCGGTTTGCCACAGAAAGCCTATTCAGCCTGGATCCAAGAAACCGGCATGGGAAGTACAACCAGTGTGGTGGAGGGTGGGCTGCCTATCCGGACAGAGTGAGAAAGGGAAGTCCCGCGTGTTCAGAGGGAAGGGAAAAGAACATTGTAACAGCGAGAGACTGAGCACCACATAAGTCCTGGGCCACAAAGAGTCTTCCAGTGGCTTCCTCAGTAGAGTCCGACCGCATTTTCTTTTTTTAAAAATTGCTTGTGGGCAAGCAGACACCTTTGAGAATTCGTATCTCCAGTGTTCCCTCCCAGGCTTCCCTTGGGCCCAAAGCCTCTGCATCTTTGTTCTCTCAGTCCCTCCCAGAGACGGCAGGAAATGAACAGAGCCGCAAACGCCTGTTGCCTGTAGAGTGCATGTGCGTGAGCGTGAGCGTGTGCGTGTGCGTGTGCGTGTGTGTGTGTGTGTCCAACTGTGTGCTGAAGAATGTGCATGTTATGGTTAATGAGCATCCGAAATATCCTCAGGAAGGCAGGATCAAATAATTGCTGTCAAAGCTGTGCTTTTGATTAGCTTTCGAGTCCCAAAGCTAATTGTCCAATTTAATAGGCATCTGCTATTTTTCATAAATGTGTTTGAACTTCACAAGCCAAGTGATTTTTTTTTAACCAGAAAGTCAAAAACTCAGGAAATAATACATTTTGTATCCCATCTGGTCCCTTTCAGTCCAACAATGGACAGGAGGCTGAGTTAGCAGCGGGCCTTCTCACGCTGGTCCTGGGGGAGGCTGTGGGTAGTGAACCTGGTATGAATCAGGAGATCTCATGGCATGTGCAAGTAGAGAATGCCCTCAAACGTAGACTATCTAGGAGATGGCGTAGACAGCCCTGAGGGGCCCACACACCACAGGAGGCTGAATCAATGTGCATCTGCACCTGCACCTGCCCCTGGGAGGCTGTGTTCTGGGTGACGGGGCTCTTCCGGCAGGTTTCAGTGGGAAATGGGGTTATATAGGTCTGTATTGTATTACCTCTGTATCCCCTACAGCCTTCATACGGCACATCTGCATCCCCGTGCCTGACAATGGGGCAAGCTCCTTTAGTCTTGCAAGGAAGCCTCCAACCTCCCCCAGCATTGATGCAACTCACCTCTCTTGCAAACATTTCCTAGGGAGAGATGGAAAAACATCAGCCCAGGTAGAGTACCAAGAGCTTGATTCCTCCAAGTCTAGTTGATGATGTCATGGGTTTAGCTCGGGGCTGGGGGGGTTACATACAGGAACATGGGCGGATAACGGCAGACTATACGCTCCAACCAGTATGGCTCTGGGCAGGGGCAGGGCGTCCTGAATTCCTACCTCCAGCAACCATTAGATGCTGTACATTCTGATGGAGAGGCAGAGCCTCGTATATCTAGTGCCCTGCCTTCTGAGCCTTCCCACAAGGAGATGGTAATGTGTCCCTAAGTGGCTCCAATATTGGGAGGGTCTCTGTTGTTAATCACAGCCTACTCTGAAGTCAAGACTGAAATGTCTATGTCATGCCTGGAGTTCCATGGCCTGAACTACTAGACTGTAGGGGTTAAAAACAGGGGTATTGGCCTTAGGTTAACATAGCACACGTTACACTCCATTAGCAAGCAAGTTGGAAGCTTCTACTGAGCCAGCATTGGGTCTCTTGCTTCTTTGTGCCGTATGTCCCGGATAACTACAGTCTTCACTCTGACATGCAGGCTCATGAGAGAGCGACCACCAGGAACCTAGCTGTTGTGTGTTGTTATTTCTCGGTATGAGCTATCTGTGCGGGAGCTGGGCGGGACGAAATGCAGGCCTGCTTGCCTCATCACTACAAATGGCACTCCAAAGTGGTTAACGAACTCCATGTAAAACCTGAGAGAGCTTGGGAAGTAATTCTGGGAAGAAAAGAATAGAGTAAAACATGGCTTCTTGGTAGCAGCAATCTCTCGGGTCTGCTCTGCTTGCTAGAGGCAAGCGCTCTCATTTAAGAGAGGCTTCCTGACTC
>LOJH01008374.1:8398-23087 GCA_001685095.1 Ellobius talpinus | reverse complement strand
GAGAGAGAGAGAGAGAGAGAGAGAGAGAGAGAGAGAGAGAGAGAGATCTGGAACTTTATCTTCAAAGAGAATTTACCTTCAAAATTTTTTGGTTTTGATAGCTAAAGTCATAGTTGCCTCAAAATATTAACCAAAGGTACAAAGGAGAGGTTTCAGTAATAGCCAGATCCACAGGGAGAACTTCCTGAGGGTCAGGAGAAAAGGGGGTTAATGCTATACATCATTCTGCCACAATAAATGGTCCCAGAAAAGTCACCAGAGTAGAAAAATCTAATGCATATTTAGAGAATACTTGGAATAATATTGACAAGAAAAGTGTGAAGAAATGGCTTTTTAGGTAAAGCTCTTAATGTAGAAATGTGAGGAGCTGAGTTCAAATCCCCATTACCAGTACTAAAGCCAGGTGAATAGTGTGCATCTATACTCCTAATGCTTCCATCTATGGTGAGATGGGAGGTAGAGACAGGGAAATTTCAAGAAATTCATGGGTGATCAGGACAGAAGAGACTCCATGTCAAACAAAATGAAAGGTGAGGACTGACAGATGTTTTCTCTGTTTTCACAATTATACATATTATAATATA
This sequence comes from Ellobius talpinus, assembly GCA_001685095.1. NCBI lineage: Eukaryota > Metazoa > Chordata > Mammalia > Rodentia > Cricetidae > Ellobius > Ellobius talpinus. The sequence goes on along the minus strand of LOJH01008374.1, from coordinate 22,503 downwards.
TGTGATAATATAAAAAAATTTTTATGACAGCTTAGAGTAATAGTTGGTAGCACATTCTAATTCTCCAGTTTTTGGAAACCCCTAGTGTCCAAATGACAATCACTTATAAATTAGAATCTGTGGGGGTGAAGTCTCATGATCAGCATGGTAGAATCTCACATATTTCAATTTTAACTTCTTTAAAAACTGAAAGATACACATGACAGGTATAATCAAGGATGCATAATGAAGAGTTAGTCATCTCTAAGCTCAAGAATCATTTTCTTTCCCTAAAATCATCTTCTATTACCTGATTCTTGACAGTGATGCAAAAATATATTAAGTGCATGTAAAAATAAAACTATCTGTATATAAATTATTAACTACTATCATCACCAAATACAAAATATGAATGTAGTATAGAGCTATGAGCCCATGGGGCCATGTAGAAACATGTTCTACCCCAGGAAACTTGGTGGTGCCCAGATTTGCACAAATATCTTTTTTCTGAATGTTCATGAACTATTCTATCTCTTAGCTCTCAGCAATAGACAAGCAAGTGTGACACCAAAGACAAAAAATATTTGGTGATATAATTTCTGGTTTTTGGAAGACTCTCTCGACTAACATAGTTTTATGTGAACACAGTCTATTATCAGAACTCAATCTCGGGGACTGGCTTGATTGCTTAGAGGGCAAAGGTACTTTCTGTTAAGCCTGATGGTCTGAATTTAGTTCTAAAACTGACACGGCATAAGGAAAAAATCAACTCTTTAACGTTGACCTCTAATAGCCATACATGAACTGTGGTAAGTGTAGCCCCCCCATCATACACACCACAATAAACAAACGAACGAATGAATGGATGGATAAACAAACAAATAAATAAATTTTTAAGAAAAATTTAATGTTAAAACAGCATACAAAAGTTCATCGTTTACCTGAGTAGTCCACAGGCTTATCTCTTCCAGTGAAAATGTCCATTGGGAATCAAAATGAAGAAAACATTCCTGCTTCCCTACGCCTATCAACTTTACAAGCAGAAGCCTCACTTTTCTGATAGTGTCCACTTCATTTCACTTAAGATAACAAATGAGAGACACTATCCTAATAGGAATCAGAGGACTGAAAGAGTAATTAATTTCCTAGAGTTGATTCCCCCCCAACCCCCTGGGCAGGCAGACTGTCTCTCTGGGGAACTCTTCTGTATTACTGGCAATTCTATCTTATGCTGTAGAAAAGGAATCATCAATCACCACCAAACTGTCAATCTCCAAGCCAAGGACTTAGTGAAACTCAGGTTCCTGATTGATAAAAGGGACATTTGACTAAGACTGAGCACACTGAGTTCTACTGTCTGCTTCATCACATATATCCACCCCCCAAACTTGAATTTTGCACCATAAAGGTGGGACTGAGGTTTCTTGCTCTAAAATCTCAAAGATAACTGTACCATAAGAAGCATGAAGACAAAACATATATAAATTTAAATCTGTATCCAAGAATTAACATTTGCTCTGAATCTACTCTAACCTCCTTCTATGCTACAGCAGACCCACCCAAGAGAACCCATCACTCTAGTTATTCAGTGACATCAGTTGCACGCAAAGATTTATCCATTCATGAAGGCATATTAGGTTACAGTTCTACATCACTTATTAACATCTCATGCGAATTAAATTTCAATGTATATTTTGTAGGTAACAAACTGTACTCAAACCATTAAAGATGTCTTCATATTTTAGAGCCTAGTAAAATAACATTCCTAAAGCAAACTTTCAACAGACAGACTAGGAGAAGTTGGATTTTGCTAATCATGTGCATATAAGGATATCTGAATCTCTGTGAGTTTGAGGCCAGCCTGGTCGACAAGAGCTAGTTCAAGGACAGGCCCCCAAACCATGGGGAAGCCCTGTATCAAAAAAATACCTGAGTAGAGATATGATTAAATAATGACTCTAGGTTTTGTGGGTATATTGAATGTTGCAGAACCAGTCTAGGGATTCCCAAGGTAGTCCTGTGTATGTGGTGAAGTGGCAGCTCCATTGTCTTCTGAAGAATGACTTCTGCACCACCTAAAGACCAATCTAAAAGTGTGCCTTCTCCTTTGAACTGATAATTCTTTAATATTTAGAATGAACCTGACTAAAAATTATTTCTGTTTCTTAATTGTAGGAGGAATGATCTAAGGCAGAATTTAGAAATGTCTTTGCATGAATGTTAAAATTCCTTTTTTTAATTCTTTTAATTGGAATTAGATTATATTTTCATTTAATGTATCTTGGTTATAGTTTCTCCTCCCTCAATTCCACTCAGTACTTCAACTACTTTTCTGTCTTTCATTAGAAAAGAACAGGCTTCTAGGAGATAACAAGGAGACATAACCTTGCTCAGTTGATTCAGAGGGCCTCATACTCATGGTGTCCTCAATCCCTTCTGACTCTTATATGCTTTCTACCTCCTCTCCCACAGATACCTGTTCTCTGAGGGAGGAGACTTGACTTCCTGTTGTGTGTTCCTAGGCTGTGTGTTCCAAGGTCTCTCTTTCTATGCTTAATATCTGGCTGTGGGTCTCTATATCAGTTCCCATTTTCTGCAGGAGTAAGCTTCTCTCACGATGGCTGGATAAGTATAGCAGTTTTTCATTGGGAGTCATTTTATTGTTGCCTTTGTTTTAGACCAGTAGTATTTGTTTTACTCTAGGTTGCTGGGCTATCTAGTCTCTGGTTCTTGGTCATCCCAGCAGTACTATGTATGGTATCCACCTCACAGAGTAGGTATTAAGTCAAGTCAGATATTGGTAGCCTATTCCCACAAATTCTGTGCCACCATTGCCCTAGCATATCTTCTAGGCATGACAGGTTGAAGGTTTTGTGGCAGAGTTGATGTTTCTATTTCTCTTTTGGTAGCCTGTGGCATCAAAGACATTAGAATATAGAGGGAAGACTCCATTTAGGCTCCAGCTTGATTGCTCCATGATCACTGAGTTATGTGGTATTGTTCTTGGCAATGAAGCCCAGCAGTCAATTTGTGGAGATCAACCCACAAATTGTCTTAGAAACAGCCTGGGTCATTTGGGTATTTCCATGGAACCCCATTGGCCAACAACACAATTGAATTCAATTCAGTCCCTGTACTAGAAGACTCGTTTGGTGACAAGAGATAACAAGTTTGGACTCCATCATGCCCATTATTAGACCTCATTAGGATTACCTTCATATATTTGAGGGATTTTCCACAGCATTTGCTTTCTATATAATCCCTCAGATGGCCCTCAGTTCTAGTTGTCTTTCCCCACCTTCCATCACTCAGCATTATCTCCCCTCCCCTCCACACATGATCCTCTTATATGCATCCCAAACCACACCAGTCTACCCATACAGTCTCCCAGGAAGAACCATGTATGTGCCCCCCCATTTCAATCCTCTATACATAACCTCTCTGACTCTCTGAGTCTACTGATTGTAGCTTGTTTATCATTTATTTAATAACTACTATCCACATATAAGTGAATACATACCCTATTATCTTTCTGGTTTTAGGTAACCTCACTCAGGATGATTATCTTCTAGTTCCATCCATTGGCCTGTAAATTTCATGATGTCATTTTTTTAAGTGGTTGAGTAATACTCCATTGTATAAATATTCCACATTTTCTCTTTTTTTCCTACTCTTCTTTTTTCTTTTCCCAAGACAGGGTTTCTCTGTGAAACAATCCTGGCTGTCCTGGAACTCACTCTGAGGCCAGGCTGGCCTCAACCTCATAGAGATTCTCCTGCTTCTGCCTCTTAAATGTTGGGATTAAAGGCACGCGCCATCACTGTCTGACCCACAATTTCTTTATACATTCTTCTGTTGAAGAACACCAAGACTGTTTCCAGTTTCTGGCTATTATGAATAGAGCATCAATGATCATGGTTGAGTATGTCCTTGTGACAGAATAAAAAACATTCTTTGGGTATATTCTCAAGAGTGTTATAGCTGTATATTGAGGTAGAGGGAGTCCCAAATTTCTGAGGAACTGTTACATTGATTTCCATAGTGGTTGTATAAGTTTGCACTCCCACCAGCAACAGAGGAGTATTACCCTTATTCCACATCCTCGCACAATGAGCTTTTACTTGTGTTATTGATTTTTAGCCATTCTGACAGGTGTAGGATGGAATCTCAAAGTAGTTTCTGTTGTATTTCCCTGAGAACTAGGGATGTTTAACATTTCTCTGTTTTTCAGCCATTTGAGTTTCCTCTATAGAGAATTCTCTGCTTAGAGCTATACCTCATTTTTCAATTTAATCTGGTTTTTTTTGAAATTTAGTTTCTTTATATATCATATATCTTATTCCTCTATTAATGTGGAGCTGGTAAAAAAAATTCCCAATCTGTAGATTGTGACTTTGTTCAGATGATTGTGTCCTTTGCTACACAGAAGGATTTTAGTTTCATGAAGTCCCATTTATTGTTTTTTTGGTTCCTGTGGTATCATTTTTGTGTAGGTTTAGTATATCTGGTTTTATGTTGAGGTCTTTGATCCATTTGGACTTAAGTTTTGTGCAGGATGATAAGTATGGATCTATTTACATAATTCTACATGCAGATACCCAGTTTGACTAGCATCATTTGTCTTTTTTCTAGTGTGTATTTCTCACATCTTTATCAAAAATCAGGCATCCATAGGTGTGTGGACTTATATCTGGCATTTCAATTTGATTCCATTGATCAACATGTTTGTTTTTATGCCAATAACATGTGATTTGTATTACCATAGCTTGTAATATGACTTGAAATATGGAATGGCAAGACCTCAAGCTGTTCTTTGATTGTTCAGAATTTCCTTTTAAGCTACTCTGAGGTTTTTTTTCCATATGAAGTTGAAAGTTGTTCTTTGTTAATCTGTAAAAAAAAATCTGTCTTGAAATTTCGATGGAGATACATTTACTCTGTAGATTGCTTTGGATAGGTTGGCCAGTTTTATTACGTAAATCATATGGATCTATGAGCATGGGAGGTCTATCCGTCTTCTGATACCTTTATCATTTTCTTTCTTCAAATACTTGAAGTTTTTATCATGCAAGTCTTTTACTTGTTTGGTTAGAGTTACCCTCAAGATATTTTATATTGTTTGAGGAAATTTTGAAAGGTATTATTTCCCTGATTTCTCGGTCTATTGTTTATAATTGTATATAGGAGTGCTACTGATTTTTGTGAGTTAATCTTATATCCAGCTACCTTGTGTAAGGTGTATATCAGCTATAGTCACTCCCCAGTGTAAATTGTTGACTCACTTATGCATACTAACATATCATCTACAAATAAAGATACTTTGATCTTTCTTTTCAATTTGTATTCCCTTGCTCTCTCAGTTGTCTTATTGCTCTAGTTAAATCTGGAATCACAATACTGGATAGGTCTGGAGAGAATGGACAACCTTGTCTTGTTTCTGATTTTAATGGAATTGTTTTGAGTTTCTCTCCACTTAATTTGATATTGGCTATAGTCTTGCTGGTGTCTTTATTATGTTTAGGTGTGTTCCTTGTATCCCCAATCTTTCTAGTACTTTTATTATGAAGGGTTGTTGATTTTGTCAAAGGCTTTTTCTGCATCTGATAAGATAATCCTATGGAGTTTTTTCTTTTAGTTTGTTTATATGCTGAATTACACTTACTAATTTTGTATATTGAATCATCCTTGAATCTCTGGAATAAAGCCTACTTGATCATGTTGGATGATATTTTTAATGTGTTCTTGGATACAGTTTGAACATATTTTATTGAGTATTTTTGCTTCTGTGTTCATAAGGGAAATTATTCTGTAATTCTCTTTCTTTGTTGAATTTTTATGTGATTTGAGTATCAAGGTAACTGTGGCCTCTGAAAAAAATTGTTCAATATTCATTCTGTTTCTATTTTGTGGAATATTTTAAGGAGTATTGGCATTAACTTTTCTTTGAAAGTCTGGTAGAATTCTGCACTAAAATCATCTGGGCCTGGACTTTTCTTGTTTGCAATACTTTTAATGACTGTTTTCATTTCACTAGGGGTTATAGGTCTATTTAAATTGTTTATCTTTTCTTGACTTAACTTTTGCAAGGAGTAGCTATTGAGAAAATTATCCATTTCTTTTAGATTTTCTAATTTGGTGGAACACAGGTCTTTTTTTTAATGTCCTTTGTGTAATTCTTTTAGCCACCCGTAAGGCTGCACTTCTGGGTTCTAAAGCAGGCGCATGTACCCCCTGTGTGCGCATGTGTGGGTCGCCCACCATCTGCGTCATCAGCGTCTGACGTCTTTCCCCTTGTGCACATGTGCTAGGAAGCCTTTAAAAGCTGGACGTGCCATTTTTACACTCTCCCCTTTTTTCCACACCGTTTCCTCGGGCCGTGAGCACAATCTCTGTTAATAAACTCCTAAGTGGGTTCGTTTGTGTCTCATGTCTTCTTCTCATTTCTGCCGGATATCTTCACTTTGATTGTCTGGAATTCCTTGGTGTCTGTTGTTATGCTTCCCTTTTTGCTTCTTGTTAATTTGGATATTCTCTCTCAGTCTTTTTATTAGTTCAAATAATGGTTTGTCTATCTTGTTGATTTTCTCAAAGAACCAAGACCTTGTTTCACTGATTCTTTGTATCATTCTTTATTTATATTTTATTGACTGAAGATGTCAGCTTGATTATTTCTTGCTGTCTACTCCTTTTAGGTATGCTTACTACCTTTTTTTTCCTATAGCAGAGGTTCTCATCCTGTGGGTTGTGACTTCTTTGGGAGTCAAATGGCCCTTTCATAGGGGTTGCCTAAGACCATCAGAAAGCAAAAATATTTACACTATGATTCATAGAACTGGCAAAATTACAGTTATGAAATAGCAACAAAAATGCGATTGTGGGCTCATGACAATAAAAGCAACTGTATTAAAGAGTTACAGAATTAGGAAGGTTGAGAACCAATGTTCTAAAGGTTTCAGGTTTGCTGTTAAGTTGCTAGTATGAAATCTCTCCAATTTTTCTTATTTTCATTTTACATTCCAAAGTTCTCCCTTCCACCCCTCCTCCCACCCCCTTGCTTTCCCTGCCATCCTACCTCCATCCACTTTTCCCAACAGGTAAAGGCTCCCAAGGGGAATAGACAAAGTCTGGCATATTAAGTTGGGGCAGGACCAAGCCTCTCCCGCCCCTTAAGCCTGAGCATGATGTCCCATCATAGGGATTGGGCTCTAACAAGCTAGCTCATGCATCAGAGATAGATCCTGGTCCTACTGCCAGGGGCCCCTCAGCTAGTCCAAGCTTCACAACTGTCTCCCACATACAGAGAGCCTAGTTTGTTCCAATGGAGGTTTCATAGTTGTCAGTCCAGAGTTCATAAATTTCCACAAGCTTGGTTCAGCTGTCTCTGTAGATTTCTCCATCATGATCTTGACCTCCCTTGCTCACATATTCCCTCCTCCCTCTCTTCAACTGGATTCCAGGATTACTGCCTGGTTCCTCCTCCCCCTCAACCATTCCGTACCCTCATGTTCTCATCCCCCATTCCCTCTTCTTTACTGCCCCCTCTCACGCACAGTTTACCCGGGAGAGCTCATCTATTTCCTCTTCCTAAGGTAATCTATGAGTCCCTCTTAGGGTTCTCTTTGTTACCTAGCTTCTCTGGGATTGAGGATTGTAGTCTGGTTATCCTTTGCTTTACATCTAATACTTACTTATGAGTGAGTACATACCATGTTTGTATTTCTGAGTCTGAGTTACCTCACTCAGGATGATTTTTTCTAGTTCAATTCATTTGCCTGCAAATTTCATGATGCTGTTGTTTTTTACAGCTGAGTAATACTTGTATAAATGTACCACATTTTCTTTATCCATTCTTCAGTTGAGGCACATCTAGGTTGTTTGTAGGTTTCGGCTATTACAAATAATGCTACTATGAATATTGTTGAGCAGGTGTCCATGTGGTATGATTGAATATCCTTTGTGTATATGCCCAAGAGTCATATCGCTGGTTCTACTGCCAGGGCCAGGAGGGTCTTGAGGTAGATTGATTCCCACTTTTCAGAGAAACTGCCATACTTCTCAAAGTGATGGAATGTAACCTGGAATTTAAGATGAAATAATTCCTTCCTTCCCCTAACTTCCTTTTGGTCAGACTGTTTCATTACTGCAAAAGAAAAGAAACTAGAACAGAATATATGATTATTGTAAATTCAACACTTAAGACTAAAATATTCAGGAAATGGAATAAAAATAGATTGAAGGTTTTAGCAACTTGCCCCTGAAGTCTTAAATTCTTTACCCTGAGACATGATTACATTGTCCTATTCTTGAAAACCGTGACTAGCTATTGAGAGCTAAAAGTAATATATTGTCACACACTATTTGCCAAGAATGAGCACTAAGACCAGGCTATCTCACAAATGACCAGTGAGCTTCCCACTGCCTGTATGCTGGGGAAAACAAAGTGAGGAAGAGGGGCTTATGCTAAGCAGCTACTGGGTGGAGACTGTTGGTTTCCACTTGTGACACAGAGGAATAAATGAGATTAGAAGATTCGCCAAATAACAGATCCCATCCTGTGAACAGGGTGTGAGCCACTCATTCCCAAGGAATGAATGGGTCAGCTCATGGGGAATTATCCTTTGAAGTCGCTCATCCCTTGATGAGGGAAATCCCATCTCTCACTTAGAATATAAATTTCAAGGTAGCAAAGAGGTTGATTAGGCCTAAACATTAAGGAAAATAGGTTTTGGTGCATTTTACCTGGTCTCTGTCAGATTATTACAGGTCACAATACAGGTGGCAAAGACCTTATCAAAGACACAATTAAGGCCTAATCTTGATAAGCTAAAACTAGTTCTTCTAGTAGCAACTGTAAGCTTCAGTCTGTGTTGTAATTATGCTATTCCCAAGGGTCAATACAAAAGCACAGCTCTTGTCTCAAAGAGGGTAAGAGGTAGCTTATTCTGGAACCAAATATGAGCATGATAATAGCCTGTGACACAGATTTGTAACATGTTACAAAGTCCATGATGCATAAGGTAGCAATTTTATTAGCTTCTTATAGTAACAGAGAAAAGGAATCCATAAACCAAGATACCTCTCAGATACACTGGTGGAAATATATGGGTAGTTACAGCATAGCAGAGAAATCTCAGTTGCAGAATTCAGATGCTGAGTGCATTCTTAGCCCTTTGTTGGTGGAACTCAAGTTTGTTAATACATTTCAAAAGGTTTTTAATCTCCTTACCAGTATTGTCCTTAAGTTATTTATCATAAACATATAAAGATATGCACAATAAACACTTAATAACATCTGATGATGTTTTCACGATTTCTGGAAGAAATCTTGAAATGATGTCATATATTGGGTTTCCAGGAGGCAATCAAAAATATATGTGCTAATGCTTATTAGAGATCCTATCCGGAGAACACCAGAATAAGGAGAAAGAATCAGGCAAGGTAGGAACCATCCCTAAGCTAGCTGCCACTTGCTGGATCTTTAGGGCACTCTTTTGAAGGGTTTGTAAATAAAAGGGACTTGGGTTGATCCACTATCTAGAGGACAAAGTAAGAAGGGATTTCTCTGTTTCCCTTTCTCAGCAGCATACTTGCTAAATTTTTGTCAACAGGCTGAAATCACCTGGGAAAAGGGAACTTCAATTGAGACAATATCTGCATCTCATTGGCAAATTCATGGGGCATTGACTGATGTAGGAGGGTCCACCCAGCCTCCTCTCAGACTGGGCTGATGGCCATGGTCTGTGTGAAAAATCAGGCAGAGCAAGACACAGAGAGCAAACCAGTAAGCAGCATTTCTCCATGCTCTCTGCTTCAGGTCTTACCTCTAGGTTCCTGCCTTGAGTTCCTGTCTTGGCTCCCCCCAGTGGTGGACTGAAAGCTGTAACTTAAATAAACCTTTTTTTCCTAAGCTTTTGGTCATGCTATTTTATCAAAGCAGTAGAAACTTAGGTGACACAACCAGTTGAAAATTTGCTTCATGGGATTACATTAGCTTTCCCCTGTCTCTAGGTGATATCTATGTGAATTGTCCAAGCACAGCCCAGCTCTTGAACAAGATTTTAGTTTGTGCTGGTCACTGTCCACTTACACTATGTGAAGTCAGACAAGCACCAACCTCTAAAATGGAAGATGAGGCTTCCAGAATATTAAATAGTGTTTATAACATGTCTACTCCAGATGTAACACTTTAGGGACTATTTTACTCTCTAAGATTATAATCTGTTTATTGTTCTCTGACACTTACTCATAGGAGATCACTAACAGACATTTTTTTAATGATTCTCGTGATTTCTTCAAAGTTTAATGGGAAAGGACTATTCTAACATTCATAGCTTTTGAAATATTCAGAAATATTTCAGAGCCTCATGGAACATCTTTAAAAAGGAGTTCTCCTCAATTAATCCCCTACTATCCCAGGCTTGTATACATTCTGTAGGAAATGGGCTAAAAGAGTGCTGAAGAAGAGTTTTAGGAATTCCTCTACAGTTAGCCACCTAGTCATGAGCTCCCCTCCATTGTTAGATTGAAAGTAAACCATGAGCATTGCCTTTTCTTTTATGTTCCAATTGTCTTTTCCTTAAAACAAGCAATTAAACTAACAAGTGAGCAAAAATATCCTATCTTCCCTATCAGCCAGCCCCCAGCATCCCTGGTCTCTGATTCTGCATCATGATCAGGTTCAGTTCCCATCCAACCTTACTCCCCTAATTACTGACTTCATGTCTGAAGATAGGAGTGCTCTGGACTGTCATTAATTTACTCATGGAACAGTTCTATCTTCATTTCTGCTGTTGTCATAAAGTATTCTGACCAAAAGCAAGTTAGGGAAGGAAAAAATTTGTTGCATCTTCTTAGACTTCCAGATATCAGTCCATCATTGAATGAGTCAGACTAGGAACTCAAGTCAGGGACCTGAAGCAGACACCATGGAGGGACAGTATTTACTGACTCACCCACAGAGCCATGCAAGCCAGCTTTCTTTCATAGCCCAAGGAATGGTGCTGCCCACAGTAGGCTATGCCCTTCTGCATCAATTCAGGACAGTCTCCTAAGGGCATGCCCACAGGTCAATATGATCTAATGGATCTTCCAATTGAGACTCACCTCTCAGGTACTCCTAGGCTGTGTTAATAGCTAAAGCTAACTAGGAAAGCTCTGGAGATACAGAAGAGAGACTATTTTGCATATATGTATTACCTATGTTCATAATAAATAACTTCAGATTGTCATAGAGGTTGTAGGGTCTACTTCCCAGAAAACTCTAACTTCTGTCAAGCTGACAGAAAACTGACCAGGATAATACCCAAATACTGTTTTTGTTGTTGTTATTTTGTTTTGTTTTTCATGCTGGGGATGAACCCATGGTACTGTGTATGCTAGAAACATAGTCTACTTCTTACAGCCCCACTTTCCCAATGGTTTTATTTTTCACCCCATCTTTTGACTTACATATTTATAGCACATTAAACTTAGTATGTCTTATGCTTTTTAAATTTGTTTTAGAAATAGAGGCTTACGTATTTTAGACATCAGCTAGGCAGAATATCAGGCTATGTAGAGTTGATGGCTTTGCCAAAATAATTCCCCATTTGCATCACAGGGGTAACCATCTGCAAAGACCACTGTACAACACTATTAACTTCTCCATTCCCAGTGGGAAGTTTTGAAACTGCGTCCCATTGAACTCACTTTGTCTTTCCCTAGAAGGAAAGAAAAGTGAAAGTACATGTAATATATGCTGAGTCATGGTTTCTGCATAGAAGGAATTTACGTGGCAGTTCCAATTTATAGCTGTCTCATCTTGCTTTTGAAAGAAGATTGGGGAAATGGTCTGATCTGGAAAATAAGGACTGGTTGCTATAAAAAAGGCTATTCCTCAAGCCCGTACCATCCCCAAGAGACTGTAACTGCTACAACACTGTTGACAATGGAGAAAAGAGTCTATTAGGAGAGGATACCTGGGCAGGGGAGCTGATTCCCATCTCTGGGGCCCCTTGTTAGGAGCTGTTTGTTCTAATAGTAATGGGCCAAGCAGTGTTTTAATTAAGACAGTTTCTGTGTGATTATTTCAGGGCTAAGTTAGCCAGGCTGCCGGGACAAACAAGTGCCCCCCTCCCTTCTTGCAACAGGTCACCAGACTCATCCTGTAGTTATTTCCCCAGTCCCAGAATGTATAATTGGGATAGATATACTTAGAAGTTGGCAGAATTCTCCCATTGATTCCCTGACCTCTGGACTAAGGGCTATTATGATTGGAAAGGCCAAATGGAAAATATTGGAGTTGCCTCTACCAGAGAAAATACTAAGTCAAAGACAATGTAGAACCCCAGGAGTAATTTCAGAAATTAGTGCCACTATCAAAGAGCTGAAAATATGGGGTGGTTGTTTCCACCACATTTTCCTTTTACCTCCTATCTAGCCAGTAGAAGACAGATGGATCCTGAAAAATGACAATCAACTACTGAAAACTTAAACAAGTAGTGACTCTAATTGCAGCTGCTGTACCAGATATGATGTACTTACTTTAGCAGATTACCAAGTCTCCTGGTACATGGTATACAGCTAGTGATCTGGGAAATGCCCCTTTCTTCATACCTGTCCATAAGGACCACCAGAAGCAATTTGTTTTAAGTTGGCAAAGCTAGCAGTATACTGTTACAATTCTACCTGATTTATTAACTCTCCAGTTGTGTGTAATTACTTAATTCAAAGGGATCTTCTTTGTCTGTCTCTTTAATAAAATATCACATTGGTTCACTATCCTCACAACATTATGCTGATTGCTCCAAGTAAATAGAAGGACTTTGGATTTCTTGGTAGCACATATGCATATCAGAGGATGGTAAATAAGTGCCACCAAAATACAAAATACAAGGGCCTTCATAATGACTGTTCAGTGATAGTTATGAATACTATGTTCTTTAAAATGAATGTTCAAAGCCAATCACCACTGTTAAGATATTTATAATGAAGTCTCTGGAAGGTAATTATGTCACGATGGTGTAACTCACATGACTGGCATTATACCTTTTATAAAAGAGCCTCTAGAGGGGTTGATCAGCATATTCACCATTAAGAACAGTAAGATGACAGCAACCTAGGAACCAGGAAGCAGCGTCCGCTAGACAGTGAATCTGCTGAACATTTACTTTAAGTTTTCCAGTCTTTAGACCCACAGGAAATAACTTTATATTCTATCACATGATCTCTTTTCTATATAAAAGACCAAGAAGACTGTGAGAGAGCAACAATTAAAAATATATAGATTTCTCAACTATCTTTAAATGTTATCTCAAAGGTTACTTAATGATAAAGGTAACACTAATTATGAGCTGTTGACATCTAAAATTGAATCACAGAATATTTCTGGAATTTATCACAGAATTCATATAATTGTTACTATGTGAATGGAAAACTCTCTTCACACACTGCGAGACCTCACTTTGTGATCAGTCTGAATGTATCTAGTAAGTTCACTAGCTGCCTGTAGTATCTCACCAAATTTAATTTGAAAGACAACAGCTTTATACCCATTCCTTTTTATTTTGTTTTCAATACTATCTATTAAATAGAAAATATGCCATGCCATATTATATTCTTTTCAGAGCAATTTATTTGGTAACTAAATTGTACATCAAGGCAAAGAGTCCAGTGTTTGTCCAGCAGAATCACAAAATCAAAAACCTGCTCTCTGGTATAGCGAGAGATTCGTAGAATTAAGACTTTGTTGAATCATATTGTTTTTCATACACCACAATGTTCATTAATTATTACTTTGTGAAAGAATGACTAATGATAATTCCTACTAGGAGATAATTTGCATATTCAAGTTCAAATGTTTTATGGAGAAGATAACCAATTTGTTCTAAGGATGAACTTTTTTCTTTCAGATTAAAATTCTACTCTTCTACATACTGATATATTAGGCTTCCAATTGAAACTCGGGAGATATTCAGAAACTGAACTTTAATCTATATCCCATCTTGAAGAAAAAAATTACTTTTTGCATATTTTAACACTAAACCTTTGAAAACATGTTCTGAATGTGCAGTTGTTCATTGGAAGAAATAACCTGGGGATGGAGAGATGGCTCAGAGGTTAAGAGCATTGCCTGCTCTTCCAAAGGT
>LOJH01008373.1:5823-17319 GCA_001685095.1 Ellobius talpinus | reverse complement strand
TGTAGCTTTGGAGCCTGTCTTGGAACTCACTCTGTAGACCAGGCTGGCCTTGAATTCACAGAGATCCTCCTACCTCTACCTCCTGAGTGCTGGGATTAAAGGCGTGTGCCACCACTGTCTGGCTAGTAGTCCCTATTTTATTTGGCTACCAGGATATGGTGGCACACAATTTCATTCCCAGGAGACAATGACAAGGATATGAGTTTTAAGCCAGCCTACTCTGTCCAGTGAGTTCCAGGCTCATAGAAAGGAGGCAGAGGCAGGCAGATCTCTATGAGTTCAAGGCCAGCCTGGTCTACAAAGTGAGTTTCAAGACAACCAGGGCTACGCTGAGAAACGCTGTCTCAAGAAACAAACAAAAACAAAACAAAAAAAAAACCAACTAAAAAAGGCTGGGTATGGCGGTTGTGTCTTGAGTTCCAAAGGAAAAGCAGGCATAGTAGCACACATCTGTCTGTTATCTTAGCACTTAGAAGGCTGAAGCAGGATCATAAACTTGGTAGCTTGTGATACATAAGTTCAGGCCAGTCTACATTAAAAACTCATAAACCTAGGTGTAGAAACTTCATCTTGGTAAAATAATTTAGATTTTTGTTTTGAGACAGGGTTTCCCTATGTAGTCTTCGCCAGCCAGGATCCATAGATGACAATAGCCCACTCAGAGAATGGGATTACATCTCAAGAACTGGGATTAAATGGTGTGTAAAACATCTCTGGCTCAATATTTGAGACTTATTTGTATGCCGATTATAATCCTTCCTTTCCAGTGGCTTAACACTTCCTCGTTGTAGCCAGGCATGGTGGTGTATGAACCCAGCACTTGGTGGATCTCTGAGAGTTTGAGGCCACCTGGTCTCCATAGTGAGTTCCAGATAGAAAGGACTTCATAGAGACCCAAACGAAACAAATCAGGAGCAAACTGCTGGGGTTGAAGTATTAACTGAGCATTCCCATTTTTAGCCCTACAATTTTCCTTTTTCAGACACCATTTGACAAATAGGCCAGGCCTTCACTGTCCTGGAATCAAGAGATTCACCTGCCTTTACCTCCAGTGTGCTGGTTTAATGGTAGGCATCACAACCCAGTTTAACCCTTCAAATTTTGAGTTGGAATCTTGTTAAATTAAACGCTAACAACTGAGCTACAACTGCAGCTTGAGCTAAAGCTTAAAAATCCAAATAAAAATCTAATAGAATGATTTTACAGCCTGAGCTGGTGTCTCAAAATAAGAAAAAGAGCATTTTACAAATCCGAATTACCAGTTTATATGAACTTGGAGGGAACCCGGCTCATGTTTGGTGGTTCTAGGTTTGCAGAAAAATTAAGAGCTCTCCACACTATTCTCAGTTCCCATATGGTCTCTCAGTAAGCATGCCCATCAACAGCCAATAGGGTGAGAAAAACAACTCAGGAAGAGCCCGGGAAAATCAAAGCTAGCCTACTCTGTATATAACAGGGTGTGTATCTCCATCCTGCAGCTTCTGCTCACCCAAGTATTCACAGTTCAGCAGTGAATATAATAACCTTATAGTAACCTTACTCAAGACCATCACAGCTTGGCACTGAAAACTTGTCTAAGATATTTTGGGTGACCAGGGATATAGCTTGGTAGAGTGCTTGCCTAGCATGCATGAAGACCCCAGCACTGTATAAATGAGGTATAGCTGATATGCCTGTTATCTCAGCACTAAGGAACTAAGGCAAACTTGCC
Organism: Ellobius talpinus; assembly: GCA_001685095.1. Taxonomy (NCBI): domain Eukaryota; kingdom Metazoa; phylum Chordata; class Mammalia; order Rodentia; family Cricetidae; genus Ellobius; species Ellobius talpinus. Next base: position 15,608 of record LOJH01008373.1, on the reverse strand, counting down.
ATGTTGCCTTTGTTAGTACACAATAAGTGCCCCAGTTCTAATATAACAATTCTTGCATACTTTAAATTACCAAAATCCCACATTAAGTAGCTGAGAGCCCAAAACCAGGTATGGCTATACACGCCTTTAATACCGGCACATCGAAGGCAGAGGCAGGTGGATCTGTGAGCTCAAGGTCAGCCTGGTCTACAGAGTTAAGTTCCAAACTGGCTCCAAAGCTACTGAGAAACCGTCTCAAACAAATAAAAAGTAGCTCAGCTGGACAGTGATGGTGCCCTCATTTAGTCCTACCAGGAAATAGAAGCAGGGAGGTCTGAGTTCAAGCCAGCCTGGTCTGCAGTTTTCCAGGAACAGCCAGGGCTACACAGAGAAATTGCCCCATCCCCACCACAAAGACAAAAAGAACAAATGCATAATATTATGAGCAAATCCAAATTTTATTTTTAATGCCATGTCATTTCAAAAATCTCTTAAGTTAGTGGGAGCCTTGGTTCCCTGGGACAGCATGCCAGAGGTACAAACTGTAACCTTTCTCTATAACCCCCAGCGAGTTATCCAAGTCCACAGCTTCTGAAAGTCAGTTCTCTTCAGTCTACTCCTCTGGTTCCTGGCTTTTCTTTCATGGGAGGGAACTCAAAATATTTCAGACGGGAAGCTGGGCGTGGTGGCGCACGCCTTTGGTTCCAGCACTCATGAAGCAGAGGCAGGCGGATCTCTTTGAGTTTGAGGCCAGCCTGGTCTACACAGTAAATTCCAGGGCAGCCAGAGCTACATGGTGAGAACCTGTCTCAAACCAAAAAGAGACAAAAGAAAAAAAAAAGATGAAATAGGCAACAACAATAAAACCCAGTGGGATTTTCAATGTAAGTCAACTATGGAGCGTGAGGAAAAACCCACTGGTCCCAGAGAGGGGGCAAAACCAGCAACAACAAAAAACATGGGTGGGGATGATTACTGCTGCTCAATTGCAAAAATGGATGGATGCAGGACTCTGCAGAACAAAAATGTCTACAAAAGTTTACAAACGAGAATCCAATTGATAGATGGTAAGAATCTTCTTAATGGAGGCATCAGCATCTACCATCGGAAGGGCCTAACCAGCTACCCTACATCACGAGGAATCTGCCACAGGTGAATAAAAAATACAACTGGTCCTCCTCTCCTTGAAGGCAGATTAAATTCTCGGTGACAGTGGGAAACAGAAAAGCCCCCAAAAGAATGAGAAAATGACATTGGTGACATAAAAATTTTGGCAGAGGTTCTAGTGGTGGTGGCAGTTTAGCCTCCTTTGTTCTGTTGTAGGGTCTCAAACGTTGACCAAGCAGAGTAGAAAAGGCCAGAAAGAGGGGCTTGAAGACGGTGCATTTTGACTCCTGATTTTATTGTCAATTTCTTTTTCTACTGAAAGTAGTCTTTAGTGGCTGGGNGGGAAGCCTAGCCTCCCAAGACCAGAGTCAGTTGGAGCTGGTTTTTTGTTGGAAAGAGTGGGTGGGTGAATGGGCGGGGGACTGGGATGAGGGCAGAAGACCCCACTCTGCTGGCGGTCTTGGGTGGCAAAGATGAACTGCACTTCACAGAGCCTGGGGTGCGGTGGGAAGGGGGTGAGGCAGGAATGACAAGCTGGGGATATGGGACCCACCTCAGTCCCCAGCTTCATTCTCTTCTAATGTCTCTCCACTGGTTGCATTCTCTGCAGTCTTGGAGGCCTACATTCCAAAAACAAAAAGACATCAATTCCTAACTCCTTTGGCACCAACTCCAAGCAGAGAAGGGTGAGCACCACCCCACCATTATCAGAAAAGACTTCCCACCAGAAGATCACACACACCTTCTTTTTCTTCTTTTTCTGGGTTTTTCGACTTGCAGAACTCTGGAGGAGAGCCTGGAAGACAGGAAGAAGACAACTCTGAGAAATGTAGGCTAAGCAACTTCACAGGTAAGTGCCCCATGGTCACCATTTTCCATCCCACACTGACCTTTAGCTCTGCATCCTGGACTTCCATCTCTGACTTGTAGAGGTCAGGCTCGAAGGGACCACTGGTTATCCGCATGGGGCCATTGGGCATGAGTAGGACTGTAAATTTAAACTGGGCAACATATTCACCTGGGGGGAAACAGCAAGTTCCAGTCCCACTTAGCTTTCTGAAGTTAAGGGAGGGAAGCACATAACTGGGGCTCTAAAGCGAAGCCCTCCTTAGGACTCACCCTCCTTCTCATAGAGAACATTAAATGGCTGCAGTAATTCATGCTTGGCACATTCTACCACACCCATCCGAGCCTTCTTCTCATCTTCAAATGCTCTGGGAAGAGAGACAGCACTCAGGTCTCCTTAACAACCAACCGACCAGGTCATTACCACTTATTTTCATTAGTGTGATTGCAGGCATGATGGGGGCTGGGGGGCAGGGCATGGGTGTGCAGATCAGAGGACTTTCTGAGTTGGTTCACCCTTTCCTGTTATATGGGTTTCAGGGTTGAACTCAGGCTGGCAGTCTTGCAAGCTCCTGACCTGCAACTGTACAAGCAGCTGGCCCTATTTTTTGACAAGATCTTATTTAATGTAGGTCAGGCTAACTTAGAACTCGTCTTCCTGCCTCAGCCTCCAGAGTGTTGGCATCACAAACATTGCCACCACACTCAGGCATGCATATTTTTTAAATCATTTCTATCCTTGTAAATTATGTTTGGAGTTGCTCTTCTATATTATATTCAACCAGGAGATGGGCAGAACAGAGGATGTGCATTCAGGCAGGAGCTACAAGTCTGGGCAGGAGAGAGAGGGAGGGAGGGAGGGAGGGGTCAAAGGAAGGGAGGATGCTTCTGAGTGTACAAACTGAGTCAGACTGGTTCCCAGTCCTGTTCTTGCTACATGCAGTACCTTAAAGTAAATGGCATGGCATCAAAACGCCTTTCCACCTCACTGAAAAAGGCACGTGAAGTCTTCATCTTCAGGCCGTACTGTTTAGAGGGGTCGCGTTTATAAATGGTGGTTCTCTGTCCTGCATCTTTGGCCTTGCCTTCTCCTGAGCTGACGAGGACATCCACAGCATAAACTTCATGTACCTCAAATTCAGCCTTTTCATGGTCCTTTCTAAAAGAAGGAACATAAACCAGACAGAAGGGTGCAAGCCTGTGATCTCAGCATCAGGAGGCAGAGGGGAGCAGTGCAAGTTCTAGGCCAGTCAGGACTACACAGTGACAACTCCCCACAAGAAAGATGGCTCAGTAATTAAGAGGACGCATTGCTCCAAGCCAGGCAGTGGTGGTGTACGCCTTTAAGTCCAGCACTTGGGACATAGAGGCAGGAAGATCTTTGTGAGTTCAAGGCCAGCCTGGTCTACAAGAGCTAGTTCCAGGAAGGCTCCAAAGCTACAGAGAAACCCTGTCTCGAAAAAACAAAAGAGTATGTATTGCTCCTTAAAGGAACTGAGTTCGGTTCTCAGCACCCAAACCAGGTTGGCTGACCAATGCCTCTAACTCCAGCTCCAAGGGGACTGATGCCTCTGGCTTCTATGGGTATCTGCACTCACATGTTCAGACATACTTAAAAGGCAAAGAATGGGGCTGGCACCTACTTCTGCTGGTCTGTAGGATTCTGGATAATGGTTTTCTCTCCATCGATCACATGCTGCTTCAACTGGTGTGACAACATACCTGTAGAAAGGATAAAGCCTATGGTACCAGCTATACAGCCCCTAACAGCTTCCAAATCCACTCATGTGAGCATTTTGATGGTACGATTAAGCCTGACTATGGAAACAGGGCACAGACAGGTATCTATCTGCATAAGACAAAGGTAGATTCTAATTGTACCACACCTCTCACTGTTAGACCTTTAACCCCATTATCTGAGGTCTCACCTTCTATTGGTGTGCAATTAAATGAGTGAGCAACTTTGTTCCAGGCTTCTGTCACTTGTGTGTTCTAGAAGTACAAGAGCAAAGGAAAGGTGATATATCTGATCTTTCCAACTTATTCTAACACCCCCTCGCCAAATGCCAGTGATTCTCATTCACAATCTTAATCCTATAAACTAAAACAGATTTTAAAAATGCAGCCACGCTATGGTGAAACACGTCTGTGAGTTGGAGGCCAGCTTGGTGAGTTCTAGGTCAGCCAGGGCTATAAAGAAGGCTAAACCAGTATTCGGAGAAGCCTCACCAACCGTGCTTTCCAATGTCAAGTCTAGGGTTTACCCCTAGCATTCTACCCGATGGAGAAGAGAAACAATAAAGCTTGTTTTTAATTGTTCAAAAACTTCTGTGCTAGCCGGGCAGTGGTGGCACAGGTAAGCCTTCAATCCCAGCACTCCTCCTCCCAGAGAGGCAGGAGGATCTTTGTTGAGTTCAAGGTCAGCCTAGAACAGAGTGAGTTCTAGGACAGCCAAAGATACACAGAGAAACCTTGTCTCGGAAAATCAAAAATAAACCAACAGAAGAAAACATACATTACTAAATAATGTAACGTCTAGGATTCGGTTCTCACTTTCCATCAGGTAGGTCCTAGGATCAACAGGTCGGCAGGTTTGGATGCGAGGGTCCTTTCTGATCCTAACACTCAGGTTTACTCAAAACACTAATTTAGTCCCTCTGACCCAAGAGCCCCAAGTCAATTTCACTCTTCCTATTTTACAGATGACAGAATTTGAGCTCAAGACTACTACTGGCCAGCTGTGGTGGCACACACCTGTAATCTCAGGGGAGGAAGATGGAGTCAGCGACACTGGGAGGGGAGATGGCTTTTAGAAAGCTGAGTGCACAGATCACATGATTCCACAGCTATAGACTAGCAACTGTGCAGATAAGCAAGTGTATAAAGTAGGTGACAACTGCTTTAAGAATTGCTGCAGGCAGGCACTGCTCAAAGGGCTTGGGAACACTCAGAAATCAGTGTGCTACACGGGACAAAGGCAGGATTTTAAACAGAAAATATGCAAGTAATCATGAGGACGACACACCAGCTGAGTACAGCGTGAGCCATGAGAGCGCAGAAACGGAAAACAAACTTCTGAGTGCTTCTCTGAAAGTTAAGCTTCAGAGAGAATGTCCAGAGAATCTAAGATGCTTACTGTTCGCTCACAAGAACTACCCGTTCCAGGTTTCCTGATACTTTTTTTCAAACAGAAGAATTTGATCTTTTAGACATGAATTTACCTACACTTTTTCTACCCTTTTTAAAGAGTTTTAAAAAGAAACCTGTTCTATTGTTAGTTACCCACCTCAAATTATTTTGGGGTCAAAGTGCACATACAGAATCTAAAAATGGCCTTTATAGGCTCCACAGTAAGCAGTTAGACCCCCTATCCCTTGCATGGACTGTGGTAGATAATCGGAGTTAAGTGCTGTTTGTAGGTGCCTGATTCCTCTTTGCTTCTGCCAAGCTAGCTAAGTGTAGGAAGCACCTTACCTGGTTTCCAGGTTTGACCAGTCGTAAGGCAGCTTCAGCACAAAGATGAGCTGCCTTAATGACGTCTGCTTTCCGCCCTGTGACCTGGGTCCCCTGTGGAGAAACAGAACCACTGTCATTCTGGACAGTCAATTATACAAGAGAGCCAGAAAGGCCTCCCTTTCATTTCTCTAGATACTCTAAAAAGTCATATGGCACTAGAGTGGAGATGAAAACCCAAATGGCAGCATGCCCCTCCCCAAGACAACAAAGCTGAAAAGCATGCTACCTACTTGAGCGACACCAATCACAAAAGTGTGAGCCACGTTAGCAATGAAGCCATCCACATGGACTCCAAGGTCACTGAAAGGCAGGGACAGAGCACTGTATTAGGAACCAACAATGTGAACATGTAGGAAACAACAAATTCTCCAGAATGGCTTAACCTTACATTTTTACCAAGTCACCTTCCTTGAGTATATAGTCCTGGTCACTCTTCAGAGGGGAGAAGTGACATACACAGTTATTTACCGAAATGCTGGTAGGAAAGGCAATACCTGTAAAAAGAACCATCAACCTTACTGCCTTGCTCTGTCTTGGGAACACTTGTTGCCCTTTAGAAACTGAAGGGGTTCTTACTCTAGGGACTTGTTTCCTCAGACTGGGAAGAAACTATACCCATCCCACTGCTACTCCAGACTTCCAGAGATGGAGAGGAGTTCCAATGGGAGGACGGGGCTGGATGTGGTCAAATGGGGGAGTTAAGAGGGGTTCTTTACCTTTCTTCATTTCCTTCTCTTTCTTGAAGATTTTCCCTGTCTCTTCCATGATCATGGCATCTCCTTTCTCACACAGGCTCAGTACTGACACACCTGAGCTGGCAGCGTCCACCAAAGACCGAAGTACCCCTGGGAACAGAATCCTATCAGGTCAGTCCTGCATGCATTCATAATCTAATTAGACCTAAAGTGGAATTCATTTTTCTAATACTCCCTAGTGCCGTTGTTGAAAAGAGGAAAGGAAACAAATTTTGTGTACAATTTTGTGTACTCCTTTAATGCCTACCTTTTTTGTTTGCTTGTTTTGCTTTTTTGAGACACCCCTGGCTATCTTAGAACTCACTATGTATACCAGGTTGGCCTGGAACTCAGAGATGAGCCTGCCTTTGTCTCCCCCAAAACAAGTGCTGGCACTCAAAAAAAAAAGCAGCACCACCACACCAAACCTTACTTTCTACCTTTCATTCCTAAAATAAAGGTCAGCACTCACAGCTCTTTCAATTATCTGACACCAGGGCAGATGAAGGCCTCACACCTTCCAAAGATGTTATGGTATTCAGAATCATGGGTGTTAGGGAACTGTGCCCAGATACCCCAGATGCGTAAGCAGAGCCCAAGAAATTTATAGGCGTTGGGGACATCGGGAAGGTACACATAGAACTGCTGAGTCAAAGCTGAAGCAGTGTTAAATGTTGCCTTCTTCCCTCCCCTAGACACTCTAATTAGGTGTTAGCAATCACAATTTATGTAGATGCATTTCCCCATATACAAGTATATAAACCCAGGGGAATTAATCTAAGGTCTCAAAGGTTCAGGGGACTCAAGGTTTACTTTTAGTAGGTCTCAAGGAAACTTTCAGTAGATGAGTTTCAAAACTATTATATGAAGTCACAATGGTCTAAAGCTGTAAGTTGTATGGACAGAAATTATCCGATTTAAACCAATAATATCAACTACTAAAGCATCATCCCAAATAGGGCTATTATTTTGTATATGTCCTCTTTATGATCCATGGGAATTCTAGGTTTGATTTCTTTCGTCTTATTTTGGTTATTCTTTGGAATCCAGAAAAAACTCGGTTTTAAACCAAAGGCATCCTAAATACCTTCTATTTTGTAAAGACCATTTTAAAATCCTAAGTGGCTTTTTAAAATGGAAAGAGGAGCCGGGAGTGGTGGCACACGCCTTTAATCCCAGCACTTGGGAAGCAGAGATACCGGGATCTCTGAGGCCAGCCTGGTCTACAGGAGTACCAGGGCAGCCAAAGCTACACAGAAACCCGGGGGTGGGGGTGGGGGTGGGGCGTCAGGCACTAACTGGAAAGAGAAAACAAAGTTATCTGCCCAAGTGGCAGACAACTGTTGAGAAAGAGCAAGCAAGGCTCCAGTAAGAATTGCTTATGATAGCCCTAAAATCAGCCCCTCTCCGCCCCGTTCCAGCATTATTGACAGGCTCGCCTAGCCGTGGTCTGAGCAGGACCTCCGAACACTGTCAAGCCTCTAAGAACAAATATTAAAGGCCATCTCACAGACTGGGGCAGCAGGCATTAACCTCTTCCAAAAAACCAGGTATCTTTCAGAGTTGTGTTAGAAGCTCCAGACGAGTCCTCCAACGGTCCCTCGAACTAGGCTAGGGGAGCAGGGGGCCCCCACCAGGAAGACCTGAAGTAAAGACTTAGCAAAGCACGTGGTGGGAAGCACGGTAGTAGAGGAAGTGGGGAGCCAGCGGTCCGCACAGGGACCTGGCAACACGTGCCGGCCTGGCTTCCACGGGTCAAGACCCGCGACTGCCAGAGGGGCGCTTCTGTCGCCAACAGCTGGGAGCTTCCTTTTCGAGGTGGCCTCAATGCTGCCAGAGGCAGCAGAGATCCGGACAGACCGAAGGGTGATGGGCAGAAGACGACGCGCCTTGCCTCCTTACCAACCGCCTAGGGTCGGAGCAGGTCTGGGCCCCTCTGCGCTCCTCGCGGTCGCCGGCCCGCACCTCCACTCTCCAGCCCAGGCATGGCTGCTCAGTCCCCGAGGCGACACCAGATCTCCCCACTACGTCGCCCCCGGCCGTCGGCACACGCCCCTCGGTGGCTCACTCCGCAAGACCCTGCCGTTCCAGCCCCTCCGGAGACAGCCCCAAACCTCTCCCTCTCAGCCTCGATTCCAAGACCCCCGAGGCCGCACTCACGGTTGGCGATGTCGCCCCCCATCTTATACTTGGTCACGACCAGGTCCTCGGCGATAGTTTGCTCCTGCTGCTCGTCTTCGCCCGACATCTTCCTACCACCACTACTGCAGCTTCACTTTCCCTGAGCTGCGGCCTCCGTCTCCCTTCCCAGCCACAAGCTGTAGCCAGAGTCTCTTCGATCCGCGAGGAAAGCGCGAGCAAGCCAGGGAGCGGGAGGGCGGGCGGAGAGAGCGAGAAGCTGCGAGCGCGCGGGCTGAGGCACAGGGCACCCTGGGAGAATGAGTCCGGCCGGCGCCCAGCCTCCAGCCGCCTTCGTGGCCTCTGGAACTACAATTCCCAGCTTGCTCCTAGCGCTCCTTCGCCAAGCCCTGGGGCCTTGCCCTCCCAAGTCTGCGCACGCCGGAATCGCCGGGCACGCTGGGAAGGGTCTGGCTCCGGCGGGAAGGCGGAGCCGTTGGGGAGCTTGAGGAAAAGCGTGGTCTCTCGGAGAAAAACCTCATTCACCGGAGCGGGGAGCCAGAACTCGTAACAGAGGGGGGCGAGCTAAGCGAGGCTGGGCGGAGCTACGCGGAGAAAAGGGTTCAGAGGCCCCTGGGCTGGGCGGAGCCGGGTGGAGCCAGGGTACCTGGGTAACTGTTTGCACACCTAGGGCGGTTATCCTGTGCGCGTAGCCTTGGAATCCCGGGTAGGCTAGCGTGACCGGCCTGGCCAGTCCAGTCCTCCTCCTCCTCCTCCTCCTCCTCCTCTGTTGGCAGAACGGGAAGGGGCAGAGCGGAGGTGGAAGATTTAGTGTGAACGAGCACTAACTGGACAGTTTGAGAGATTATTCATTTACCATGGCTTGCTAACATAGTAAGACCAGACTTCCTACTGTACTAGAGTAAAATGGCACTTTTGTCCCGACGGTAGGTTCTGATGGGGGCCTCTAAAGGAAATGTTTAGGAGGTATGTGTTCACTCTCAAGAGAATGCTTTCAGTATTCCACCTGTGAAGGAAAACCCACAAAAACAAAGAAACTTATGGCGTTGGGCTTTTTCCATTTTCCCAAGCAAGCGCTTTGACTTTTTTGTTTACACTTGCTACTTTGTAGCAATTCCCAGTAAAACCGGTTGATAAAAAGGATTAGAAACAGGGTCTGGAGAAATGGCTCCACAGTTATAACCTGGTATTCCCGCCGAGGAAGGGAGTTCCCAGCACCCAAACCAAGTTCACAAAGCACCTGTAACCTGAGCATTCTTTGGAGCTTCTGGGGCATTGCACTCACACCATTGCCAAACCTCACACTCCCTCACATACACGTAATTAAGAGTAAAATCTTAAAAGCATTTAAATAAAAGTTTAGATGAGACAGAATAAGAATGTCAGGAGAGAAAGCTACTACTAAAAGCACACGCCTTTAATCCCACCACTTGGGAGGCAGAGGCAGGCGGATCTCTGTGAGTT
>LOJH01008372.1:17759-29690 GCA_001685095.1 Ellobius talpinus | reverse complement strand
GATCAGGGAAATGCAAATCAAAATAACTTTTAGATACCATCTTACACCTGTCAGAATGGCTAAAATCTTTCACTTTTTTTCTTCTATTGTTTGTTTTTTTTCTTGACTCAGGTGAATACCATTATTCTCCTTACATTATTTACATTTTAAGGAAGCAATTTAAATTTCATCGATTTTATTACTTTTAGATTTAAGAATATTCTGTTTTTATTAATTACTATTTTTTTATTTTCCCTGTTAGTTTATTTTACTGGCTTGCATTAATGTCCTCCTAAAGTTTATATATGAAGTCTTAAAGGGCCAGTGTGATTGATTGGTAGGTAAAAGCCCTTGTCCCCAGCCTGGTTACCTGAGTTCAGTTCTTGGAACCCACATTAGAAGAGAAGCAGCCACATAGATTCTCCACTGATCTCCACATGCTTGATGAGACATGTGCATCACACCTACATACACACATATCATATACACACAAAGCAATATTAAATTTATAAAATTAAACTTCTTAAAGGCATGAAAAATATGGTACTTATGTAATGATGTGGGCTTTAAAGTGATAGTGCCTCATGGAAAGTGTTTGAAATTTGATTACATATCTTTGAAAGAGATTAAGATCAAAATTCTCTCATTACTGGTCTACTTCCTTGCTAATTGAGGAAACAATCACTACAAGCATTCACTTTCCAGGAGGTCCAAACAAATAGGCACATATAATATTCAACATTACTATTCAGAACTAAGAGCCAAAAAAATTTCCTTTCTTCATGAGTAACCTTGCCCAGCATTTTATTATAGTGATGAAAACTGAGTAATGAAACAATTGATGTTAAATGCTTCTTTACTACCACAAATATGTAAAAACATGATTTCTATACTAAACATTCTATATCTGTAATTCAGAAAATTTTACTTTGCTTTTATTTTCTTTATGTCTAAAAATGTTTAAACATTACTTGTTTATTTTAGTCTTCAATTCCCATCTATTTGTGGAATTTCAAAATATTTTTGTAGTTGATATCATATTATTTCTACCACCACAGCATACATTGCATGCAATAACAACTTAAAAATATATTGAGATTTTCTATACACTTTTTCAAGACTGAGTAAAGAAATAAATATGAATTCTGAAATTTATCAAGTAAAAGTCATTATCAAGTTGGTCAATGCTTCATAGAATTGTTTAATTGTTATTTATTTTCATTCATTAAATCTGTCTTAACTTTCTCAGAAAAAAATAATAAAATCTGAAAATTTAATTAGATATTTATTCATTTTCTAATAATTATTGGTATACTTTATATTATATATAGTTCTTCATTAGGTAAGTTGATGTGTTGTTTTTCAGAACACCCTATGATAAAAGGACTATGTTCTAAAAGAAAAAACCTCTATCCTGATATTAGTCCACCCGCTCCAGGTTTTTTACACTTAGGGTTTCTTGAAATATTTTGTAACATAATTTTACTTTTAAATCAACTGTAATTTAATTGCTTAACATCTTCTTTGAGACTGCATTTAGACATGTCTTACATTTAGGGCTTGCTTCAGATATTTTGCATCATAATGTTACTTTTGAATCAATTGTAACTTAGTTGCTTAATGTCCTTTTGTATCATGCATTATGACCAGTCTTTTGTCTTTAACAACTTCTTTTTAATTACAGTTTAGTCTAAATTCATCTAATATAATTATTGAGTATAAGAGAATTATTTTCTCATTTTCCATCAGTTCCCTCCTCTATTTTTTGTTTTACTAGTTTTATGTATTTATTTATTTTATTTGATTTATTAACTATTGGAAATAAATGTCAGTACACAACTTAGTATACACCTTTGTTTATTTTTCTTAGTTGCTCTAATTCTTACAGTGTGTATTTCTTTCATCACAACTTATGTTTTAAATTAAAATTTTACCAATTAACACATAAGAAACATCTTGCAATGTGGTTTTATTTCTTCCTTTCTGTGCTGTATGGTGTTCTTCACATATACCCACAGATACATACACACATTTCACATATACATATGTAGTATATATGTTTGGTGGTGGCATTAAACATTGCACAAATATCTTCTAAAGATATCAAAAAGTGAAAAATATTTCCCATCTTCTGAGGGATTTATTATTGGAACACTTCACTCCTTTGTTTAATTTTTTATCTTTTGGTATTCTTTTCATTAAATCTAGAAAATTTTCTCTATATTTCTTTAACTATTATCAATCTACTTGGAAACATATTGTGAAAACTATATAAATACACACATATATGTACTTATACAAACATTTATCTATTTTAAATAAATAAAATACTGTGTATGATTATGCCCTTGTGCACATGTGATTATTTACATACACATATAACAAAAAGCCAAAAAACAGAATTATTCAATATAAAAAAATTAGGAAGATAAAGGACTAAGGCAAGCCATATTTTAATTATTCTATTTAGTTGGGAAAGGTGAGTCACAGAGCATCTGGAGAGCAGAAGACAATTTCACAGAATCATTATTCTCATTAATGTGGTTTCTGGGAATGGAACACATGTCTCCATCTTGCAAGGCAAGTGTTTTTACCTGCTGAGCCATCTTCTGATCACCATTCAGTATGTATAAGTCACTAATTCATTATCCATGTTTTTAAATACTTTCAAAACTAGACTTCTATTAGATTTATCTTTCTTCTTGTGTAATCTGTACTTATTCCCTGAAACAATCACAAAAAATAAAAATACATTTAAAAGAAGATTTTCTTTCTAGTATTCATGTAGGCAATTGATTTCTAGCTTCTTTGTGGATATTTTGGGTTTATGCATTTGTGAATATATGTGATTATTCTGACTTAGGTGTATATGATTCTTCTATTCTAGGTATTCCATCATGTAGGAAATTCTTGAGTCCTTGCTTTAAAAATACTTTATGCTATTCCTTTCTTTTATGACTGTAATTGTCTAGCATATAAAGTGATAATATAGTAAACAGTGATTTTACCACCTATGTATTAAATTGTCATCATCAGAGCATTATTCTATATTTTAGGACATTTCCCCACCTGAACTTCCATTTGGATTTTTTCCTCCACTTAACTTTAAATTTCATGGATTTTTTTTGGTTTATGATGTCCTAAGGAAAATTCCCATGAACAATTTTATTTCAAGTATCATATAGTCTCCATAACTTTTTCTTTTTTTCTTTCCTTTCCTTTTCTTTTCTTTTCTTTTTTTGCAGTAAGTCATCAAGTAGCCCAGCAGGCCTTGGACTCCTGATCCTTTCTCTACTCAACATTGCTTGAGTTCTAAGTGCAGTGAGTCTGAGCATGAACAACAAACCCAATCTTTCTTTTCTCTTTTTATTCTGTTGGGTATTTAACACAGAAATCTGTTCAAGCATATGTGTACTCTAATGTTGGGTGACATCTGCAGCCCCAAGATTTTCCTTAAAGAAATATTTCTATATTGGTGAATATAGGTTTAAGACAGGATTAAATAGCTTTCATTCTTAATTAGTGACCTGTTTGATGTCTTAGTAGAAAGCTTTGGTAACTAAGAGATGTATATGTCACTTATCAAAGTACGTACTTTCATACACTTAGTAACTTCTGATCCTTGTCATTTCTCACTTTCCCACAGGTTAATTAATGCATACAACATTTTGTCTTCTGCTGTAACTGTTTCCTATTGATATTCCATTATATGCATTTCTAGTGCATCCCTTTTTTCCACTTTCTTTTTTCTCTGTAACCTGTTCCCAAAAATGCTACCTAATTCACCCTTGAGTGTTATTTTTTCTTCTTACGGCAGCATGTCTGGAATAATTTGTTTTTGATCTACTTCTTTTCAGCAACCTTTGGAAATGTTCCATCCTAACAAAGCTGAAACAATTTTAGTAACCCATTTGATCATATATCAACTGCTTTTTCAGTGTTAAGAAATATCTCAAAACTTCCATTTCACACATCTAGCACTTTAGAGCTAGTTACTTTGTCAAGATCTAAAGTGACCTCATCATTTTTTAATGTACCAGAACAATATACCATTCACCCTTCTATACCCTCAAAAGACAAATCTGTCCATTCACCCATGACTCCATTACTTGAAATTCCATTCATCAAAGAATGATAGCTCTGGTTCACTTTTTGTCAACTTGACACAAGCTGCTGCCATCTGGGTAGAGGGAACCTCAATTGAAAGAATACCTCCATTGAATAATCACACTTTTGGCAAGACAATGGGAGCATTTTCTTGATTAAAGAATAATGTATAAAAGCCCAATCAACTGGGATCAGTGCCACTTCTGCATAGGTGGTCATGGGTTGTTTAAGAAAGCAAGCTAAACAAGCCACAGGGAACAAACCAGGAAGTAGTATTTTGCTCCATATCCTCTGTTTTAGTATCTCCCTTGAGCTCCTCCCTGATTTCTCGCAGTCATAGACTATATGTAATATGTAGGCCAAATACAACTTTTTGTTCATGTATTTCCTTTATTCATCCTTTTTTCACAACAATAGAAAGCAAGCCTGGAAAATAATGAAAACAGGTTAGTGTTAACATTGTAGGCAATGGTTGATTTTGAGTAAACTAAATATAGCTCATTCACTGATTATTTAATTCCTGAGGATTGAAGCTGAAGGTACCTGACAAGGAAAAGAGTATGACAGAATTTTTTTCTTGGGCTCTTTCATTCATATAAATAATTAACCTTAATTCAATCAACATTTGCTGATGTATAGGTAATTAAATTGAGAATTAATTTATATAAATCTGATATCATCTAAATTATTGGTAGAGATGGGAAAATTGGGAGCTAGACAGCTGAGGTTCAGAATGCAAATAAGTAATAGATTTTGTCTTTTTATCTTCACTAAGTATCATGCTGCAGTGATCTTTCTACTTTTTAAAAAGAAGTTATCTTAATTTATGTGACATTATTACTACTTGATTTGTTTTCTTACAATGAGGTTACAATAAATTAAAATCATTGGTTTGGGAATCAGTTTTGGTCTTTCAGCTGAGACGTAACTAATGATTGAATGAACACATATTAAATTCATTTGAATTCAGAAACTTCTAAGACCTTACTTCAACTGTAATTGAGCATAGTCTTCAGAGTATGGTGCTTGTTTTTGAAATTCTGTCAGGAAAGGCGTTTGTTGATTGTTGGTATTCCCTCATAGAAGTGGGGAATGGGAAGGGTTATTTGGCCCTCACCTGAGACTCTAGCCACTACTCCCAGACATTACAATTCAGCATGAACTGAACATTTCCTCAGGGTCTCTGAGGGTGATAGATTATACCAGATGGGAAAGGCAGCTGAAGTGGTCTCCATTTATGTGGCTATGATAATGACAACAGCCATCTTGGAAGAGGAAATTGCAGCATGGTGCTTATTTGTCATCATCCATGCTCTCATGCCTTTCTTAAACTCTGTAAGTAATGCCTATGACCTCAATTGATTCCTGAGAGTGAACTTTGCTTTGTTCTTTGTGTCTTAGAAGAAAAGAGATGTTTACTTCTATCCAGAAATCCAGGAAAGGCTTTCTGAAATAACCAGTCTTACCTTAACCATTCAGCGTATCAACCTTAACACTATATTTTACCAGAATAATTGTCTCTTCAGCTTTACATTTCAGTTCCATTTCTTTTTCTTTTAAAAATTTCATAGTCATATCTCCTTAGAAAAACTCAGTCCTTCATATTCTACCAGAAATATACAGCTAACATAGTACTTGTAAAACTATGAAACTGTGGCTACAGGAATCAGGCTTTAATTTAGAACCCAATCAAATTTTCTGGTCTTTTCTCTGTGTATGTGATGTTTTTTATCAGTAGAGACTTACCTTCAGCATCTAAGAGGAAACCAAGAACAGCAACAATATCTTGTATTGTTTATGGAGTCATTAGGAAACCCTGGCCAACAGCTCCATTGGAAATTTCTAATTCTTGGTGCTTGGATTTTTATATGCCTTATATATTTTATGTCTCTTTTGGGACATATTGTCAGTCCGATGGTATAACTTCAAGCTTCCAAAGGACAGAACCAAGCAGCAGTCCTATAAAGGTTGTGATGCCAATGAAATATAAGAAAGACCAGCATGACAAGCATCCCTAAAGTTTGTATAGAGGCACTCATATATTGGTGGTAAATATTAACTCAATAACTTGATTTAAGGCATTCCCAATAGGAAAGAAATACTTGACATTGGAAACCTGGCCAAATACCCAGGGCTAGTGAGGTCATAGATCATAGAGGAGAATCTCCTACCATCACTTTACTGTTTCAGCAGGATTCCTAACTATATTCTAAAGCTTATCCATATTTACATAAATAAATGTCACTTTTACCCCACATCAGAGAAACATTTCTTTGCTGAAAATGGAGATCATTACAAAAAAAAATGTCACAATGCACTCCTATACTTGTGGCTCTTGGAACATCCCAGTAGAGAGGACAGAAAGGTTGTAAAAGCCAGAGAAAGATTGTGTCTCCTAGAAACAAGAAGGATGATATACCTCAACAATATGGCTGTCTAACTAGGCTTTAATAATGAAAATATCACTGGATATGGTACCATGGAAACGCAAAATCTCTTGAGGTCACATGCTTAGGAAAAGAACTTTAGACAACTAATGACTTGTGATGATAGAAAATTAGCCTCTTTTCAGATGAATTTACAAATTAGTTATCTAATAAAAAATCTTGAAATCATATATAGACAAGTCACACTGGATGGACTTGAGAGTTTGTATATATATATATATATGTAAAAATAATAATCAAAATTATGCCATCAATTTGAAAAGGAGTGAAGAAAACATGGGAGGAGTTGAACAGAGGGAGCAGAGACAAAGCTGTATAGAGAAAAGGGAAGAAGAAAAGTAATATAATTATATTTTAAAAACAAAATTTTAATATAAAATTAATACATAACCAAATTTAAGATTGAAAACAAACTGATATGAAAAACTTATTAAAGGCTGAGGAAATTATTCAGTTTGTAAAGTGATTGCCTTTTTAGCATGAGGATCCAAGTTTGATACATAAACCCTTCTAAGAAAGTCGAGTTTGGTGGTGCACACTTGTAAGCCCAGACTGGGTAGGCAGAGACTGGTGGATCCTAGGCCTGCAGCACAGTCCATCTAATATCTTGGCAGGTTTCTAGTCAATGAGAGACTTTGTCTGAAACAAAAGGGTAAACATAATCTGAGGATTTTCTTTCAAAGCTGTCTTCTGACTTCCAGATGTACAGACACATACATGAACACACATTTACATACATGTGATCTTGTACACAAACATGCATATCTAGTTTGGTGAACCAGGAAGTAGGCCAGGGTTAATTACGTGATAATGGGTGACAGATCACTTTACTCAAAAGCATGAAAAACTCAAAGAGGGATTCATCACCAAAACGTCAACCCTCCTCAGCCGGGGTGATGACTTCCTAGAACTCTCTGAACAACTTGAAGGCAGCTTCCTTGGTAGGAATACTTTCTCTGGATAGCAATTATCAGTGTTTATATGACCTTGAATGGGCCTTGTGACCTCTATAAATATCAGAACCTACCATAGCTTTCTCTAGCTGGTGTTCCCTGTGGTGTTTCTTCCACCAGTCCAGCACATACAGTTTGTGCTGCTTCTTCAGCTGGCAATCCCTGCAGCATTTCTTTTCCCACCACAGTGTGCGCAGTTCAAGGCTTGCAACTGATGGAAAGCTGTGGGTTTCCTTCTTATTCTGGCTACCAACTCTCGGAATAGCTTTAATTGTCGTTAATAACTGCTCTTGATTTGTTTTAAAAAGCATATTTTATTAGTGTCTAAGTAGGAGACAGCATGAAGAACTAGAACAAATGATGCTGGAGGAGCAGGTGGGAGGTTCTCCTCTGCATCCCTCTGCCATTTGGCTACAGCCACAACACCTGCTGGTAAATAAAGATTATTGCACCTATTCCAATTCACCGTAATTACCTAAAGCAGGTAAGATTAAAGAATTATAATATGACTAACAATATTACCATACAGAAATTTAATAACCATTTTGCTTACACTATGAATGGTACTCTAAAGGCTTATGTGATTTTCCTTATGCATCCATTTATTTGAATTAGTTTTGTTTTTCATATTATATCATTAAGAAAATGGTTTGATAACAGCAGAAAATGAGGCACTATTAGAAATGATACAGTGTTTACAGACTAATAATGTACAGCTAGCTGAAAAAAAATTAATACTGTTAAAAAGGATAACATTAATTTGACAGAAAAAATCCAATCAATGTCAAAGGGTATTGGGATATAAATCATGCTGATGAATTTAACAATTGAAATCTGTTGAAAAATTATGATAGGTTACTGGATAAGGTATCTCTCCAGGAAGACAATATGTATGCCATTAAAATTATGTCCAAGAGTGAGGCACTATTTCATACCTTGGAATCATCAATTAGGGCATTAGAATAGAACACTGGACAGGAGATTCAGAATTTACAAAAGGCAGTGGTAATATTTGAAATTATTGTGGAAATTATCAAAATTGATGAGCAGGGAGAATAGGTACAAGGACAGATTTAACCTCTCCAGTATGTACCAGAGTCTGAGATGACATACCCAGAGTCTTAGCTACCTATCTGGCAATATCTTCTAAGAAGCCACTTGCCACTTTAAGGTAGACAAAGAAGTTAAATGGCAACCTACAGATATGAGTGATCTGAAGGAAATTAAACAAGCAATAGTGTCTTATGGCATGCATTTACCTTTTGTTACAGAAATGGAGAAATCATGGGCTTCAAGCAATAAGGCCACTCCACACGATTGGCTTCAATTAGTCTCAGCAGTCCTAGATCATGAACCCCAGCTTTTATGAAAATGATGTTGGTGAAAACAGTCAAAACTTTTAGAACAAAAAGAATTGAGACTTCCCAAGATCAAATTCTTGGCACTGAGGACCAGACTCTCTCTCTACAACATACATACCTTGTCCCTATATAGCACAGCAGCTTTAAATGCTTGAGATAGAATTCAGGAACTAGGAAAGAGAATCATCATATAACAGGGTTAAGCAGGGCCAGAAATACCCTTTCAGTGACTTTTTACAAAGATTAACTAAGGCTGTATAAGTAGGAGTATAACTAGACCCACAAGCTAGTTGTATACTTATTGAATCTCTGGCTTTTGAAAATGCCAATTTAAAGTGCAAAATGATCATTGGGCCTGTAAAGGTCATATCAGTACCAGTAGATGAATGGATCTTTATTATTATTATTATTAATTAAAACACTGCTTTGCCCATTAGCTCTAGCTTCTTATTGGCTAACTTTTACCTCTTAATTTAACCCTTTTCTATTAATCTGTACATCATCATGAGTTCATGGCCTACCAACAAATTTCAGTATGTATATCTCTGGCAGTGGATCCATGGCATCCCCCAGATGAATGGATTTTGCAGACAATGAATGTTGAGACATTTGACTATAGTATTGAGGCTTGGGTAGGAGAAGCAGTTTCCAATGGTGTGAGAAGACACCAAAATGCTAAATGTTTTAATTGTAGTAGAATAGGGTATCTAAAAAGGGATTATAGACAAGAAATTTCTAGAAATAATGTTTACACTGGGAATGGCAAGAATAAAAGTTCTCAAATGTTTGGAATATGTAAGAGAAGTAGTAAAGGCCCACATTGGACCAATGAATAAAGTCCAACAAAAGACAGACAAGGCAACCAGATACCACTGAGAAACTCTTTGGGGATGGTCTCTAACAGGCCACCATGTCAAATGTGGTCCAGTCATTCCTGCCACTGTGGAGAACATTTCTCACCAGAAAAATTTAAAAATCCTGTGCCTACTGTAAAAAAACATACTGGTCTGTATGACAGAATAGACATGGAGGATGAATCAAAATCTCCAGTAGGAAATAGAAAACATATATTTTGGCAGATATCTATAAATAATCAAAGACCAAAGCTTAGTGTATAAATAACATTTTAATTGAGGGATTGCTAGACACAGGTACAGATGTGAGTGTCATTATTCCAGAATCTTATCATCTGAATTGGCCTCTTCAAGAGGCAGATGTTCAATTCCAAGGAATTGGAATCATATCTCAAGTGAAACAAAGCATGACATGGGTTGAATGCATAGGGTCAGAAGGACAGGAAGGAAGGCTGAGGCCTTATATGGCTAATATTGCAGTTGGCTATTATTGCAGTAAATTTTGGCATGACCTGCTACATCAATGGAATACCCAGATTAATAATCCTTCAGTCCAAGGAACTCATAATTCTTTGAAGGATATTATAAGGTACTATACAAAAAGGTCACCAGCCATTCAGGCTGTACAAGAACATAAAGCAACTAACAAACCTTTAGAGATACCAACAGCCCTAACTTTAGAATGGTTAAGTGAGAAATAAGGGTTAAGCAGTAGCCTCTAGCTTAAGATAAGTTGCAGGCTTTAGAACAGCTAGTACAAGAGCAACTAGATACTCACCATATTGAAGAATCAACCAGCCCCTGAAATTCTCCTGTATTTGTTATAAAAAAAATCTGATAAATGGAGAATGTTGACAGATATATGAGCTGTCAACAAGAGTTTTCATCCAAAAGGCCCTCTACAATTGGGAACACAAGTTTGGTACTTGAACTTCTATATAATTCAGATTAACTACTTCACCTATAAATGATACCTGATTTTGTATTTTGAACTGATAACTTCAAAAGATGAACTGAAAGTAAGTAATGTAAAAAAGAGCCAAAAAGGGATAGATTGTAGAGCATATCACCATGCATCTTTATCTGACTTCCTCAGCAAAATAAGAACACATTTTATGGAATGATTTCTATCCACATGCATATTACAAGGACACATTAGGGGTTGCAATTTAATTCCAATTATTCCATGTGTCAGGTACTACCTTGTTACAAAACATCACTAAGACATGCAGTGGGACAATGGTTTTACCCTGTAAACACTTGTTTCTTGTACTTGTTTAATAAAATGTCTGGTAGCCAGGCAGGAAGTCTAATGAGGTGACCAGGCAGGAAGTAGAGGTGGGCCAATGAGAACAGGAGAGTTCTGGGAAGAGGATTCTGTAGCCTTCAGTGATCCAGACACAGAGCAAGCAAGATGTGACTGCTTTGCCAGTAAAGGTACTGAGCCACATGGTTAACATAGATAAGAATAATTAGGTAATAAGAGTTAATAAGAAGCCTGAGCTACTAGGCCAAACAGTTTATAACTAATGTAGACCTCTATGTGATTTCTTTGGGACTTAAGAACTGTGAAGATTGGGCAGGACAGGAACCTCAGTCAACAGAATGGCACCCAAGGTGGGGCAACTGAATCCACATAATGCCTGAGAGAGCTCATGAAGTAATTCTAGACAAAAAAAGAATAAAGTAAAGCATGGTTTATTGATAGCAACCTTTTCTCAGGTGGGCTCTGCTTGCTAGAGCCAAGCACTCTCATTTAAGAAAGGCTTCCTGACTCAGCCTTAGCTGCAAAATCTTCCAGCTCTTTTAAGAGGTCTTACCACAAAACATTTAAATGGTGTTGATGGAAACGTGACTGCATACATTTTGGTGGTGGCAGGGACCTTGAAATGCCATAAAATTGTGGCAATAAACATGGCTCCAGCCAGTATATCTGCCATCTGGCTAGACTCTCAGAAAAAAAAGCTAAGGAATGGGCTAGATCCAGTCATTAAAGCCATGGTTTTAATCCTAGCCATATCAATTAATAAATTAAAGACTCATGTGGTCAGAAAAAGAGAGATATACAGTAAAGATATATTCAAAGGCAAAACCTCTAAATGGTTAACAGTGTGTTTAAAAATATATGTAGGCTTGTGAGAAAAGAGAAAAGGTTAAAGTCCTTAAGATAAAAAAGAAAAAGAGTAGTTGGGTGTGGTGGCACACACCTTTAATCCCAACACTTGGGAGG
>LOJH01008372.1:3900-17720 GCA_001685095.1 Ellobius talpinus | reverse complement strand
TAGTTGGGTGTGGTGGCACACACCTTTAATCCCAACACTTGGGAGGCAGAGACAAACAGATCCCTGTGAGTTCAAGGTGTGGTGGCACATACCTTTAATCCTAGTACTTGAGAGGCAGAAGCAGGTAGATCTCTGTGAGTTCAAGGACAGCCTGGTCTACAGAGTGAGTTCCAGGGAAAAGAAACATAGAAAACCCTGTCTCAAACAGCCAAAAATTAAAAATAAAAATAAAAGAAATAGAATTTAAAGTAAAGTCATGTAAAGATGGAAAATACAGACAGAGTCTGGATACTGTATATTATTATGTTGTCTTTGAGTTGCTTGACATCTGAGGAAGGAGCAAAAGTTGCTAAAAGACATTTGAATACAAATGTTCTGGATTAATAAGAGATAAATATTTTGTAAATGCCTTGACTTCAAAATTGAAGTCAATACACATGTTACTTTGGAAAAGAAGTTTTGCTTTTGTTTCCACAGGAAATGAGAGGCTATGGATTTATTCTGGTCTAAGAGAAATAAGGTTTGATCAAAGAAGACCCCCCAAGAAATCTCTCATTGGAGAGTATGGCCCAGATGTCTGAGTTTTATAGTTTTACATCAAGAACAGCCTCTAGACTGCTGGCTGAGATGATCAAGCCTCAAAGGATACTCCAGTCATGAACTGATCATAATTCTAAATTTTCTTAAGTCCCCATAAGATTATTAGTGTTCCAATTCAACAGGAAGCATCCTGAAACACTACACCTACATTCCCCCCACCCCCCAAATGGACTATGGATATTTTACTTTGTTTAGAAGGTTGGTTCCAAGTTATTATGGATAATGGTCTGGAGAAAAGCTAAACAAAGAATATTAGATTCAGAATTCTTGGTCTTTAAAAAAAGGGGGGAGGGTGCTGTAGGACAAAAGTTTTACCCTGTAAACATTGTTTGTTGTACTTGTTTAATAAAGTGTTGATTGGCTGGTAGCCAGGCAGGAAGTATAGTTTGGACAACCAGGCAGGAAGTAGAGGTGGGACAAGGAGAACAGGAGGATTCTGCAGTCTGCAGTTGTGATCCAGACATGACTCAGAAAAGCAAGATGTGACTGCCTTGCCAAAAAAGGTACCAAGCCACGTGGTTAACATAGACAAGAATAATGAGCTAATATAAGTTATAAGAGTTAATAAGAAGTCTGAGCTACTAGGTCAATCAGTATATAACTAATGTAGACCTCTGTGTGATTGCTTGGGACTTAATGACTGAGGATTGGGCAGAACAGAAACTTCAGTCAACAAAGACATACTTGAAATCTAATAATCCTGTGACTGTTTCTGTATTTCTGTGCATGGACTTGTGCTTTTGAGTGCAAGTGTGTTTTCCAAAGTCAGTTGTGCACACAGGATATGCAAAATAAAATACCAGAAGGAAGGTCCACTCACAGTCAATATTTTCCAAAGGTTGATTGAATGATTAGAATTTCACTGCTTGTGGAAAGGTTTGAAATGCTGCATGTCCAGAACAAAATTGTCTTCAATGTCCATTTATTGGTATATTTTACATACAACTGAACACCCAGTAATCAGTAAATTCTTTGAAAGATGTGAAAAGATATGTAGTTTCCACAAATTCTAAGAGTGCGAATAAAAAGCATCTGAGGCCCATAGCAGAGGTTTACTTGCTTGTTGTCACCTGTCTACCAGATATATACATCAATGTATTTGAAAAATGTTTGATTTAAAACTTTCTTTGCTCTGCTATTATAAAGATTTGAGAAGATTATAACCTCATTGGAACATCAAATTTGAAGTAATCTATATCTGGGTTTCCAGACAATAGTCACTTACATTTAGCTTCAGAATAATCCATTTTTATTCCATTTGAGGTGAGAGATGTGATTTTGTTTTGGCACATGTCTTCCTGCCTCAATTTGTCCACTGATTATTTTTTAATTTTTTATTTACTTTTCAATTTTTATACCTGTATATTATGAAATGGGATCATATTTTAATTGTTTCCTTCCTCTAACTCCCCTCATTAGGATTGTATTTTTTTCTAAAATTTTTAATACAGTGTCTTTCATTCACTCAATCTTGGTGCTTGCTGATGATGTTAGCCTGGCTGGTTGTTGAGCACGAAGAATCCTCTTGCTTATACTACCACTACACAATGCTGGAATTAAGGACTTTGGATCACACATTTGGCTTCTTACAAACTACTTTGGGTCAATCTCAAGTCATTTTGCTTGACAGACAAACATTTATATTTTACAGATTAAAGTATCTCCCAATCCTCAGAATCAAAAGATTATCTTTTTAATAATGAAGTTTTATTTTGCCTTTCTAAATCATTTGGATAAATAAACCCAAAGAAACAAGTTAGTAAATATTTATACATTTTTTCCAGCAGCAACTTTTTATTCAGAAAGCATTCAAATTAAATAAAATTAAGAGATGTATTGGCAGTCAACGTACAATAAAGCATGTCTCTCTTTCTAAGTGGACAATGGAGAAATATTTACATTTTACATTTCTATCACTCTAATCTAATGGGTATTTGAAATACTTCTCCTGGTGATTATGTTTGAAAGCAAAGTTCTTAAACATCTAAATCTTTTATGAGCTTGTAAAAATACAAACTGAAACACTAAAGCCTATTGGTAAAATAGAGAACTTGGTTACACAGTAAAATGTTAACAGAACTGTTTTTGTCTAATGTACTAAATCTAATAACAGCAAATTGTCTGTTTGTTATTAGAAAATACATGCACAAATTTTGCTTTCTTATCTGGTATTCTTAAATATAGGTGAAAGTTGAATGATACGATTGTGATCATTTTCTCATTCACTAACGTCTTGAATGCAACAGAATAAAAAAAAGAAAAAGGAATCCTGACTCTGTCTCACTGTGTAAAATGCATAGGCATAGTGGAGTAATATAATTCAGACTGTAAAACAAGCAAACAAAAAATCATGGTGAATTTGAGATGCTGACATGGATAGAAATAGTGGGGCCAAACATCCACTGAAAACCACTCAGGCATTTGTATCAGACTCTTTAAGTTTATATTTAAGCATTAAGTTATGTGTGTCTTACTAGAATACAGGAAATAGGGCCTATTTATAAGTTGGCCAACTCATATGTTCAGAGCATAAAGACATTCAAGTACAGATCACAAAAATGGAATAACTGTTTCAAACACAGACATGCATTTTCATGTTCTGTAAATTGTCAAGAAGAGAATTACAAGCTAGTGTTAAATATACAACCCCTCATGAGAGATGAAGGGTATCTAAAATAAATTGATTTCCTACTCATAAAATCCACGTTTTCAAAGTAAGACAACAAAATCTATCAGATTCAATGGAAGTCCAATGTGAATTTTTGAGGTCCTGAGCTTGATAGACAAGTCACGTAATGCAGCTGTTATATTAATTGAATGTACCTCCTCAAAACTTCAGACAAGATGGATTTCACTGAATAAAGGCCATCTTCTAAACAATCAAGTCAAGCACATAATTAAGTTATGGTACATATTTTTTTCTACACATCATCTGAAGGTAACTTTAAACAACCTATTAAATACTTTGTTCATGAGGCTGTCTCATAGCTTAGATGTTTCCAACTGTATGTCATGGTAAAAATGTTTCAGAGTTTAGAGTATTTCATGTTTTCAAACTTCATTATGGAATGCTCAACCTGCTGTCATGGTCAAAGACTTAAATAAGAATATTAAGAAACTAGAAATAAAATGATATTTAATGTAAATACTTTTAGAAAAATTTCAGTTCAATAAAATTAGTCAATAGAAAGGATATTCTGAGATTGGTATTAAATATTTGTAACCATATTATAGCAATATTTTATTTATGTTTTAATAAATAAGGCCTGTCTGAAGATCTGAAGGTAAAACTAAGCCAATGGAGGCCAGGCAGAGGTTTCACAGACCTTTAATCCCAAAATTTGGGAGACAGAGGCAGGTGGTTCTCTGTGATTTCATGGACACCCTGGACTATACAAGATCAGTGCAGAAATAGATCAAGGTTGTGGTGGCTCACATATTTAATCCTAGCACTAGGGAGTCACACGATTTTAATCCCAGCACCAAAGCGGAATATAATATGGGAGGAGACAGAGATTGAAAGTTCAGTCTGTAATCACCCAGACTTGGTAGAAGTAGGACTTTTTCAGTGGCTTGGATATTTTGCTTTTCTGATCTTCAGATTGAACTGCTTTATCTGTCTCTGGGTGTTTATTATATGGGCCACACCACATTTCTTTATTTTACTCTTTTTGTGTGTGTTTTTGTAAAGCCATATATATATTTTATATATATATATATAAGCCTGCCAAAATTCTGGAGAAGTGAAGCTCCTGACAAAACATCCAGAACCATTTTTTGATATTTTGTGGCAATTTCTACTGAACAGACAGAATAGCATTCCATATGTACATCTTAGTTGCTTAAAATTGGGTCTGAAGTGTTTATTGGAACTAACACCTTTGTATCTGTAATTTACACCCACCCTTGTGTTGGAATCAAATCCCAACAATTAGGATGAATTTGATATGAGGAACAGTAGAGAACATATTACAAAATATTACTCTTGAAATTTTCAGAAATATTGTTCAGGGGAAAGGGAGGAAGTTGTTTGTCTTGAAATGAAGTCACGTTGGACATAATAGTGCTCGACTGTAATTCCAGAATTTGGGAATCTTAGGTAAGAGGATTGTAAATTTAAGTCAGCCTGGGTTTCATTGAAAGATTATCTTAAATCATAAAGATGGACTTATTTGTGTCAGCTGTTTAAAAGTGACTAAAAGTCAAGATAGAATGCAGAAATGGTTCTTATGCCTACTAACTTGACTCTACCTTAATGTCTTCTAATCTTGGTTCCTACTTGTATTCTATTTGTTATATTGTTTCAGACATGGGCCTATTCCATCACAATATTGTGGTATAAAACAAAGAACAAGGAATGTAACATCTTTTCTGTTAGGAATGATTATATTCAAAACGGACATTTATGTCTTCTTTTGGCTATTAGACCATTTAAAAAATAAATCCTGCAAAATTATAATTTTCCCTGGTATTTCCTTTTGGGAGAGGACGTGGTTAAAGTCCTCCTCGCATCCCAAGGTGAAAAAATTTTTCTCATGAAAAGCTTAGAACTTTCCTGAGAACCTTGCTGGAGAGAATTGGGGCTGAGATAGTGGTGGGCAAGGCATCATACACCAATGTTCTTCTCAGCTGTTCACAACAATTGTGTTCTATTTAAAGCCTACTCTTGTCTTAGAATATCTGAAGATGAACTTGAACTTGGTGTAGTTAGGGATCTCTTTGTCCCTCTTTTGCTTTTCCTGCTTATTATTATTGAATATTATCCTCAACAGCAACAAAAAAGGAAGTAAATAAAAAAATAATGAAACAAGGAAAGTCTGCTTGGGGGCCCACCAGAAATGAAACCAATGTAACAAATAACTTGAAAATATTTTTTTCAAAATCTAAAGAAAGTAATTTTTGTATCAATAAGTGCATATCATTTCTAAGGACAAAAAGTGAATTTTAAGTCATAGACATTATAGAGTTCAAAATAATCAGCCAAAATTAATGACAATATTTCATTGGAATAGAGGATACTTCCTAAGAAGAGTATTGTGAAGAAGATCAACTGGTTTAGATGAACTAAAATAATGGCAAATTTTTTTCAAAAAGTAACCTTGAGAAAATCATGGAACATTATAAAAAGAAATCCAAAGTATGCCTAGCTGAAGTCTAACATAGGAAAATGATAAGGAGAAATAAAGTAGAGAAAAGATCACCCAATTTAGGGAAAGTGAAGTACATAGACAGGGTCAAGCCTAGAAGTACAAACTCAAAAGAAATAGCTTTATATCAAACACAAAGTAAAGCAAACTCAAAAGTTTAAATAAAATTTAAAAAAGATGAAGCTTCAGTGAGATTTCTCAGTGAGTAAAGAATAGCCACCAAACCTGATGACCAGAGTTCTATCCCCAGGACCCAAATGTTGGAAAGATAGAATCAGCTCCTACAAGTTTCCTGTGATTGCCAAACATATGCTGTAGCATGTTCATGAACCATCCCCAAAAAATAAACAAACGTAAAAAAAATAAGATATAAATAAAAGTTAAATAAACAAAATTTAAAGAAAAGAAAACCCTGGGCACTCTGAAGGGGGGGAAACATACATTACTCTAAAGGAACACAGATAAGATTTACCAAAGATGGTCATAAACACTGAGGTCTAAGAACATTAAAATAATAAAATTTCAGGGAATGATAAAAACAGGTCAACATTTTACATCTGTGGACAAACACAAGTGAAGGTCAAATGAAGCAAACTCTTAAGCAAAGAAAACTGACATGGCTGTCAGCAGATAATCAAATAGCAACAGCTTGCTGACTAGAAGCTCCGTTCTTCAGGGAGCGGATTAAGAGAATGCATCAGAGCCCACCTGTCTTCCCAGATGCTCTGAAGGCCAGAGGGTCCCTGAGCCCAGGAGTTTCAGAGCAGGCTCTCAAGTACCAGATACCATCAAAAGGAGGGGGGAAAGATTAATGGAAACAGTAAATATGAGAAAAAATACATCACAGGGAGGGATCTTTTATAAATCAAGGAAAGAAAAAAGCATGACTATCCAGGGCAATGCTTATAACATTTTTAATAAAGTTTTAAAATTTAATATATATGATAATGGTTCTAAGTATTGGGGTGTGTCATAGATATATGCTGTTTCAAGACTATTTTTTATGAAATAATTCAATATTAACTCTAAATATACTGGGATAGCTTAAAGATGAATATTGCTAGTCTTAGAGCAGCCACTGAAACACAATGTGAAACAGTATTTTAAAAGTTGCAAAATATTAAAAATACTATTTTCAATAGCATTAAATGCTTAAACCTATCTAGAGTTGAATGTAATTAAAAGCTCCGTTTACACTGAATTTTTAAAAATAATGCTGAAATAAATAGAATAATGCCTAAATAAATGGAGAGAATGTACAATGCATACTGCACATAAGAATCCTTTTTTTAAATATTTTATTATTTTTAAATATATTATTTCTTCAAATTGTCTATAATTTAAAGCAATTCAATCACAGTTTTGGCAGAATTATGTGTAGAAATGAACAGTACACACAAACAAAAATTTTAGGGTTCACAGGTTTACAATGTAAAATCTAAAAGACTATTAACTCCCTTAAAATACAAAATGCACTAAAAATTATAGATTACTACTGTTTTTGAGGGTAATGTGGTTTGGACCTAGGAACATGCAAACAGCAATCAAATGCTATTCTAGTGGTTGTATCTCTGTCCCAACAGTTCCATTATGTGATTTTAAAGGGCTATATCAGCTACGTTTGGCATTTATTTTTTTCTCTCCAATCAAGCTTCTATATATTGGGGTTCCATGGCAGAAAACCATATGACAAGAAACAGGAGACGTTAGTGAAATATTGTATAAGGAATTGAGTCCCACCACTGTGTCCTTAATTAAATGTGGAAGCAATTTCTCCCTCAGCTGAGATTTGAGATTACTAGGTCCTTGAATACAGTCTGTCTTGATAACAGCTGAGCTGAGCCAAGTAAGGACCTCTGGCACCATTAAAATGCATAGTAAATATTTAATAAGGGTAAAATATATTTTAACAAATGTTAACTGTGTTATATATTCTCTTTTTCTACATGTTAAGTTTCAGTGTAGTCCACTGAGAATGAAAGCTCTGCACTTGGAATGAACAATTTCAGGCAGGATCCATAACATACAAGTCACACAGAAAGTAAACTATAGCCTTCATGGAAATTCAAAAATTCAGCATAAGAAAAACGAATAGACAAATCAAAAACAGCAAAGAATTAAACACGGTGAAATATACCTCTATTTGCCTAGAATAGTTAAAAATAAAGTAAAAGCCATCATGAATGCTGGGAATATATGCCAGTGGCAGAGCTTTTATTTAGCATGTACAAAGTCCTTTGTTTGAGCCCTGTGGTCAGAAAAAATGCAAAGAAAAGAAAAATAATAAAATCTAAGTGTCCATAAGAATTAGAGGAGGAACTTTGCCTTTAGTTTGTACTTGAGGAATGATAATTACAAGTACATTAGAACATAGCTCACAATAAGTAAATGCTTCAGATGTAGTAAACATTGATTTAGGGTAGACCCTCACTGCCATGACCACCATTTTGAAAGTGAATATAGAGAAAAATATTTTAAAACAAAAAGAGAAAATAAGCTTGTATGAATTTGTAACAGAAATTAGAGTAATAGAACTGAGCTAAAAAATGACAAAAGCTCTGGAACCTACCAGCAACAAGAAAGCAGCCAGTCATGGTCCTTCCCTAGAACCTGTTGACCAAGCATGATCATAAGGAAAATAAAGTCTAAGACAAGGCCTTCAGCACTGTGAAGTTACACCTTCATTTTTCCAAGCCATGGTTATCCAATACCAATGGAAAACAAACATGCTAAACATTGCACAGGCAGAAAAATTTATAATTATGTATTTAGGAATTTGTGTGTGTGTGCCTATGTGTATGTTGTGGGGGGATGGTGTAAAATAACAGTTAATGAAATATCAGATTATTCATTTAGGAAGAGCAAAGGGAAATGTATGAGAGGGCCTGACAGAGGAAAGGAAAGTGGGAATTGATATATTATTTTACAAAATTATTTTACTAAACAAATAGTTTTAATGTATGTAAACTCCCAGGTATGTACCCAAAGGACTGGAAAATACATGTGAACAAACAATTCTGAATGCAAGGTTTCAACATATATTATTTCTTAGCGTCCAAAGCTGAGAGCTGTCTAAATGTTCCTTGATAGAAGAAGGACCAAAAATGATCATTCTATATTCAGATGATTGACTAGTGCTTGGCATTTAAAGCACTTACATGTTGGATACATGAAGGAATATGAATGAACTTAACTGTATGGTAAATGGAAGAGCCTATTAAAAAGATAATTTTCTGTTTTATTTCATTTACATGATTTATATGATGCTTTAAAATAAAATCAATTAGGATCTGTATTTTGCGGAGAGCTCACAGACTCTGGACAAAACGCTAGGAAGGTGGCATGGGAACAACCTTGTCCCTTTGCATCTAAGTGACAATTGTATAGTTTGGACCTTTGTGGGGCCCCTAGTAGTGGGCAGGACCTGTTTCTGATGCATGCACTGGCTTTTTGATACCTTTCCCTCAAGGTGGAGTGCCTTGTTCAGGCTTGATGCAGCAGGGAGGAGCTTGGTCCAGTCTCCGCTTGATGTGTCATGCTTTGTGATTCCCATGGGGGAAACCTTACTCCATCTGGGTAGAAATGGAGGAGGAGAGGAGTGGAGTGGGGGAGGAAGTAAAGGGAAGAGGGAATGGGAAGAGAGGAAAGAGGGAAAGCTGTGGTTAGTATATAAAATAAATTTTTAAAATTATGAAAATATAAAAACAAAATAAAAGTAAAGATCAGAAGAATGGTTATTTAGTGAGGATGGGAAAATAGGGCAAAATTAGGGGAATATGTCCTAAAGAAATTGGTCCATATACTAGTATGAATGCAATTTACATATACTATTGTGACTCTCACAATTTGTATGTTTCTTTTTAGAGAGATCCTTTTTAAGTGAACAAAATTCAGGAAAAGCAAAAATATTTATGGCATAAATAAATTAAGCAGTAACAAGAAAGTAAAAATAACTCTGTAGCACATAGCTGAAAATCAGAATTAAAAACATTTAGAGCAAAATGTGTGAAGTTTTGGTGCCGGGTTTAGACTCAGCATTTGACTTGGGACAGTAAACATTTGGTATTTGTGTGCAGTATCTGTGTGGTGTCTGAGTGCAGTGTCCAGTAGAGCTGTTTCCTAGGAACTGAAAGTTTCTGTGCTTGAGGGAGAAGAGAGGATGTAAAACTCAAGAAACTATAGACACTTAAAAGGACCAGAAAGCTCCCAAAGCTACAAAATTAGGAAGGCCCTTCCCAAAAGATATCAAAATTCTAGCAATTGCTTAGGAAAGAGATACTCTTTATTGATGCTCTCTCTAAGTTTGTTAGGCAAGAAAGACCAGTGATTCATCTTTTCCTGAGGCATCACCCATGCTTCGTTAGTCTTTTGAAGATTCAGCTGCCTTTAAGTCCACAAATGATCCTATGAGTAGTCCTGGCAAACTCATTGGGTAAAATTTTTTGTCACCCTCTCATTAGTGCCCTACCCAATATGAACAGACATTTGTTAATATTTCCATGGGAAAATTCATACAATATACTTAAGCTCTCTGAAATTTATTTTCCTCATTTGTAAATTTGGCATATTTATATCGACATTGCACTTACATAGGAGGACATAATCTATTAAATAAAACAATGTCTGTAAAGTGCTCAATGAATTCCAGACATTACACAGCAAGTCTCTTCACTTCACTGACTCTAAGATTTCCCATGAGCAATGCAATACTGCTAGCTGATATCAGGGTTAATTTTGAGCTATAGTTCTACAATGAAGATATTGAATGAATGCACTTGAGAAGAGGAAAAGAAATGAAATGGACAATTCAGGCATGAAAATGAAAAGGTTGTTACCAAATGACATACACTGAATATTTACTAACACAAATAGAACAAAACTCTTGATTTTCTTTTGGAATGTATCTGGAGTGTAAACAGAATATACAGTTTCTCTCCAGGGAATACTTGCTGAATGCATTCTGTGTTCCATATTTCATGCACGAAGGGCTACAACTGCATATTAGACAATTTTTCAAGTAACATAGACCTTCTGTACTAGTGGTATGTTATGTAGAAGTTTCCTCTGAGATTAAATTCTTCCATTTTGGAGAGAATCTCATTAAGACACAGGATGTTAAAAGGGAGGTGAAACAACAGGATGATCTCCATTCTGGGAGAATCTTGGTAAACTCAGAGAATAAACAACTCAAAAGCTTTAGAAGGTCCCTGATACTGACCAGTGTACCAGGACCTTCCCTTCCCAAACACACACACACACACAGACACATGCACACACATACTCACAAACACACATACATATACCCTCTCTGTTTCTCTCTCTCTCTCTCTCACACACACACACACATACATACACACAGAATGTAAGTACTGTTGAGAGACACTCTCAGATCAGTTGATCTGACTGAAAGAAGAGACTAGTCAAGACACCTGAAGTAAACAAAGATGAGCTGAGCAGCCTGGAAGAGATTCAGTTCAACCGAACTCAATAAAATGCCTGCAAATTGAGTAGTGAGTTCCAGGATTCTAGCTTTTGTACTCTGTCACTCATGCTTAAGGTAGTGGTGACAAGTTTGTCTTTGAGTCACTGTGTCTCTACAAGTAGCCCCAATGAAACTCATTGTTTCACCATGTTGGACTTTGGGACTATCTATCCTTAGGTCTGTCCTTAGTTTTTCATCTAGATACTTGTTCACTTTGGCCAGGGAATAGTGTCATATTGCATGGTAGTAAAGAGATGCTATGCATGTATACAAGCAAAATGAAATGACATAAAAAAACTCAAATTACATTTTAAAAAATTCAGAAATATTGATGAAAAAGGTGCAGTTTCAGAGACATATGAGGCAGTGGTTGTACATGCCTTTAATTCCAGCAGGTAGGAGGCAGTGACAGGCAGATCTCTGAGTTTGAGGCCAGCCTGCTCTACAGAGCTAATTTCAAGACAGCCAACAGAACAACAGAACAACCCTGTTTCAAAAACCAAAAATAAATAAATAAAAAAATTAAAACCATTTTTTTAGATGGTTGAGTGGGTAAGAGCACTGACTGTCCTTCCAGAAGATTTCAATTCCCAGCACCCACAAGGAAGCTCACAACTGAATGTAAGTAAGTTCCAGGGCATCTGACACCCTCACACAGATTTACATCCAGGGAAAACACCAGTGCACATTAAAAATATAGAGACATAGGGTCTTCTGTAATTCAATAGTTTTAACAATGACATCTGTGGAAAGTCTGGCTTTTAGGCAGAACCATTTACAAAAAAAAGTCAACCACATGAAGACTTTTGCAATGCAGTTTTCCCAGGTACGAGCAAAGTGTAGCTTTTTAGAAGCTTTATAAATATAAATTTCTGTTGTTCTTACCTAGTAGTCTAGCACAGTTATTTTTATATTAGTGTATTTTTACGTGTCGATTCCAGGGTCTGGCTCATTTTGCTTTTGTACCTCAGAAACCTCCAATTCTTACATGTTGGAAAGAAAAGAATCAATAAAGAAAGACATAGTTGCTCCTTAATTTTACTGATCTAAATTACAAATGCCATTTCTATTCAAATGTCATTGGCAGTGCCTTGTCACTTGGATAACACAGACACACTGGGAATGGCAAATTACAGGGTTACAAAACAGTCACAATCCACAGGAATTTTAAGAAATTAAAAGAAGTCATGGTATATCGTCCCTCCAATTCTCTGTTTATCTCTTCTTCATCCTCCTCCACCTCCTCTTCCTCCTCTTCCTCATTTTTCTCTTCCCACAGCTTCTAACCACTTCATCAATTGAGCTATACCCTCATCCCTTACATATCCCTCTTCTTGGTTTTATACTACACTCAAACGTTTCTCCTAGTAACAATGTAGTTTTTCAAAGTCAAATTGTTTCCTTTAAAGAATATGCTTTTCAGCTGACTCATTTTCTTTCTCATCTATTCAAGAGGTTTCATTGACTAAAGACTCATGAACAAAAAAGTTGAGCAAAGAACCCTCCCATCCATTACCTCCATACTTCAACCTCTGTTTATACCTGACACAAAAATGCTGTAGGAAATCCTACAGCCAGTAGTTACCCGCCCACGGGGGTATGGCCTCTTATACTATTTATGCCACATGGATTCGGACACCAGGCCTACCAGGTGGAGGGCCTGCAGGCTTAGCCAGTCCATGGCCCAGACAGTCTTCCAACGCTGCCCGATTGGCTTGCTTTTACCTAAGCAGTTTTTTGTAGAATCCCTGCCACAGCAGAGCTTACTGCATGTGGCAACATGGAAATTTCCCAAGCACATGCATGACTGCCACATTCACTGTCATGGTTCCTTAAGGCGTGGTGACTTGTGCAGCTTCCGGTTTCTGCTCCCTGACTGTGAGTTCTGGTTTTCTTGCTCCGTGTAGGAATTGATTTTAATGCTGTTAATTTGTCAAGCAAAGCATATTTCTCACTATTTAGCCAGTACCAAGGTGAGAAACTAAAGCAGCTCAGAAACTAAAGCAGCTCAAGACCATTCCTGTAGCCACCGCACTCTGCAACCATGACATCTGCTGGACAATAAAGATTACTACACCAAAAAATTACCAGATCTCATAACAGCTAATTAGTAAATCAATATGACAGATTATATTAAGATTGAAATTTTTAGTAATTTTTTTGCTAATACTATGGATTGTATTATACAAGGCTTATATGGTTATGGTGAGAGTTCACTTTATTGGGTATTGGGACTCAGATTTCTTCTTCATATTCTCTCATTAAGAAAGAATGCGGCACTTTTAGGAATAATACAGTCTTTACAGAATAATAATGATTATCTAGTTGACAGGATTAATACCATCAAAAATCAAAAGTTGCCTGAAAAAATTAATACTATTTAAAAGGATGACATTAATTTGACAGACAAAATTGAATCCATATCTAAGGGTACTAAGAAGTTATCTGAAAGTATTCATACTGTTGAATTTGAAAATCGAAATTTGTTGAAAAGTTATAAGTTAGCAGATAGAGTATCTCTCTGGGATGGCAATCTTCACACTATTCAAGTAATGTCCAAGGATGAGATGTTATCTTTAAAGGAGAAACTT
>LOJH01008371.1:26227-38778 GCA_001685095.1 Ellobius talpinus | reverse complement strand
GTGTGTGTGTGTGTGTGTGTGTGTGTGTGTGTGTGTGTGTGTGTGTGGTGGAAATGGTCTGGTCAGAGAACAACCTGTATTTTTATACTGAGGACTCACAGCCTGTGCCCCAGGAAGTCAGCTTCATCCACTCCTCCTCAGTAAGCAATTTAAAGGAGCCAAATTAACACCAAAAAGCAAAAAAAGGACATATAATGTGGCTATATCAGAGAGAGGGACAATGATATCTAGTAACTCCCCAATTTTGTCTTTGGGGGTTCTGACATGAGGGTAGAATTAAGAGATGTATCTAACTAAACAACATGGTCTCAGCTCCAAGTCTCTCCGCCTGCAAGGTCACCTCACGAGTTGTTTTTCCTCTAGGTGCCACCAGGGTTTATGCCAACAGGAGATTCAGGGGGAAATCCTAACGTCCTTTCTTTCAATAGGCAGTCAAGTCTAGAGCTTCTCTTTAAATGTGTTCTGCTCTCCTTCCACCATGTGGATCCCAGGAGTGAACTCAGGTTCTCACATTGGACCCCAGACACTCTTACCCACTAAGCCACCTTACCAGTGTTTGTGGCATTTTTAATTATGCCCCTAATTGTTATTCACTTTTCACTGATATGCTCACACTGGCAACACAGATGGGATTTCTAAAAATTAGGGGTTAAAACAAAACCACGAATGGTTACAATGAGTGTCCATTTGAAACCCTCAAGGCTTGAGAACAGAAGAGTTCCAGGTTTTTTATTCCAGTTTGGGAAGATTTGCATAGACAGAGATCCCTCAGAGACAGAAATCAAGTCTAAACACGAAATTCATTCTGTTTCATCTCCACCTTGGGCACCTCTCCTAAAGGTAATTTTGTATGGTATCTTCAGTGAGCCCGTGTTTTGACTGTGAGCCGTCCGACTAGGTCAAGTGTGGAATTTTCCACTTGTGGGATCCTGTTGCTCAGATAGTGTCAGATTTTTGGAGCTTTTCAAATTTCAGGTTTTAGAGATTAAGAATGTTCAACCTGCATATAATCCTTTGTGCTCAATTCCTTTAGTGATTCATTTGGTGTTGGAAGCTTGTGTATATTAAAGTGAATTCTTGAACGGCAGATATTGTGTGGAAAAGAAAAGGGGCTGATAGAAAATGATCCCATCAAAGGAAATTGCTCTTGTAAACTCAGATACTGTATGGATTCCTAATGACTAGTCAGAGTTTGTTGATTATTTTGAAGTCACTGCATTGTAGTTGAGCTTTTAACTCTTTGCTCTTTTACTCTTTGTGGCCCGTCACCCAGCTCCCAAATAAACACTCAGAAGTTTATTCTTAGTTATGAATGCCCAGCCTTAGCTTCGCTTGTTTCTAGCCACCTTTTCTTAACAGTTATCCCATCTAACTTTTGCTTCTGGACTTTTATCTTTCTCTATTCCATATACCTTTCCTTACTTCTTTCTCTGTGCCTTGCTGTGCAGCTAGGTGACTGTGCAGCTAGGTGGCTGACCCCCGGTATCCTCTTTCCTCCTTTTGTTGCTCCTTGATCTTTCTCCCCAGATTTCACCTTATGTTTATTCTCTCTGCCTGCCAGCCCTGCCTTAGATTAAATGAATTTGGAAAATATCCTTGTGTTACTGTTACATTAGTATTGAGGATTAAATTTTAAATTTTCTTTGATATTTTTAGCATCCCTGGCAATGAAGTATATAGACATTTTGAGTTAAAAATATTAAGTATAATGAGCAGTATGGACCTGCTAGCAAATACATTTGTCTCCTTAGGAGATTTTGCTTTCCTGAGGACAGGGCATTTCCAGCCTCCTTAATCCATGCAAATGCTCAGGATTCATGGGTCCTCCTTTTTATAGCAGTCAACACTTGTAGGCATGTTTATACAGCTTATCATCCACACCCTCCTGAGTCTCCAAAGTCATCTGAGAATCCACAGGGTCAAAATAAATAACAAGTGAAGAACTCTACAAATAAAGGAACATGCCAGTCACTACAATTTTGAATACATTTTTTCATTATTAAAATTCTTCTAACAGTTTTGAGTTACAGGTGTTCATAATTGTTTTGGTCTGTTTGGGTGCTACATAGACTGGGTAGCTTATGAACAGCAGAAATGGCTGGCTGTGAAGTCCTGTGCCGCCACCCATGTCTCGGGGAGAGGACCAGTTTCTTGGTTCACAGTAACTTTCCTCTCACTCTGTGCTCATGTGGTCAAATGGACAGCAAAGAAAGACATTTTTAAAGGTTGCAATAAAGAAAAAGCTGCACTTTCTCTCTCTTCCTATACTCAATAAGGGATATTTCAGTAACCAGAAGTGTGTGGAGTTTTTTCACAACCAACAGTGTCCCCCACTTCAGCTGAATTTTGACATTCCTTGGAGACATCATCAGATCCACAGGCTGAGGGCTGATTCCCACAGATCATGCCCATTTTAGATGACAACAGTCTAGACCTCTGGCCTAATGGGCAAAGTACAGGCTGTTCTCAGCGCCCCCACATCAGGTTTGGTTAATTTGCTACAGTGGCTCACAGAATTCAGGAAATGCTTTGCTTATGTTTCCTAGTTTATCTAAAGGATAAAGTGGACCAGTCAAATGAAGAGATGCCCCAGGGATCCTAAGTGTCTCTGAGTGCCCTGCCCCCACTGCTCCTCCATGTGTTCAGCAACCTGGAAACTCTTCAAAGATCAAGCTGTGTTCTTGTAATAATTATTCTCTTTGGCCTCCGATCCCTATGGTTTGATCTTTACCTTTATTCCACTTGGCCTTTCCAGGAATCAGCCCTCTTTCTGCGCCTATG
This sequence comes from Ellobius talpinus, assembly GCA_001685095.1. NCBI lineage: Eukaryota > Metazoa > Chordata > Mammalia > Rodentia > Cricetidae > Ellobius > Ellobius talpinus. The sequence continues at coordinate 35,997 of LOJH01008371.1, read as the reverse complement.
GAGGAGCACCCCCCCCCGTCATCTCTTTGGAAAAGCTCAGGTATTTGTCAAAGGGACTCACTATGAGGAGAAAGCTCATTCCTATCTCCTGTCATTTATGACTTTCCCCACAACCTAAGGGGGAGGGGCTTAAAGGATTTATAGTCTGTTACTGCAGGAGTCCCATGGAGTTCATGGTAGCTGGACTATGACTTTGAGGCTCTCGGCAACACTGTGACCAGGAGTCAGAGAAGGCTCCAGAAGCAGGGATAGGGCCCTGCCAAAGGCTTATCTCCACTGATGGTGTTCTGTCAGCTAGGTTCCACTAAGCTGAGCTCATGCATCCTAAAACAGGGCCACCAGCTAGGGACAGGGTTTCAAAATGTAAGCCTGTAGGGAACATTCCAGATTTAAACCACAATACCCAACAGCACCTTAGGGATTTAAAACCTCTGCAATGGGAACCAGCAAGAAATACCAAACACACCCCATACCACAGTCACTATTCCATTCATGAAGCTCTGTTCTCATGACCTAATCACCTGGCATCTTTTAATACTCTCTCTGTGGGGCTGAGCATTTCAACATAGAAATGCGGAGGAGGGAAACCCAAGCATTCAGTTATAACTGAACCTGTATAACTAGCACAATTCCCAATGACTTAAGTTTTATTCTCTTTCTCGTGTGTGTGTGTGTGTGTGTGTGTGTGTGTGTGTGCGCATGAGCATGCGTGCACGTGCATGTATGCAAGCCCTAGGTGGATGCTCTGTCTCTTTTCCTGATCATGCTCCCTCTTTAGTTTTTGAGACAGGGTCTCTCACCAGTCCTGAAGCTCAACAATTCATCTAGGCTGGCCAGCCAAGGCACTTCTGGAAGCCACCTGTCTCCTCCCCTCCCTTACCTTTCCAAGGCTGGGGTTCTAGGCAACTGCCTGATGTGTCTCTTCTTATTAGTTCTAGGGGTCAAAGCTCAGGTCCTTGTGCTTCTGAGCCATTTTCTCAGACCCTCCTGTAAGTTTTATAGGGTTACCAGTAAAGCTGAGCTCCGGCTGGAGAGATTATAGTCTCTAGTCACTATTTGGTCTAAACGTCAATAGAAATGGGCTCTCTCGTACAGCATTGTCATCTTCTTAAGCATTGTTTACTGAATTGCCACCGATGTCTGCCTGACCTTAATCTTCACTTTGAGGTTGGGAGTCTCGCCATTTGCAGCATAAGATCAATCATTGATTATGTAAGTGGAAATGGCTGTGAAACTGAAAAAATTCAAGAGGACTATTGATTGTACTCTCTTTGAATTGGGTAGGCCAAAGCTCTCTCCTACCTGAAAATTAAAAATCGTTTTCTTTTTCTTCCCTCCCTCTTTTCCTCACTCCCTTCTTCCCCTCTCCCCTCTCTCTGTCTATATAGCTATACCTCTGTGTATATGTGTGTGTGCGTGCGCGTGCTCATGTGTCTATGTGCGTGTGTGTAGCTGTATAGATATAAACTGTACCCATGAACAGGTATCAGTGTGGTGTTTCCATATGTACATAGATCCTGCAGTGATCAAATGCAGCTTCCCCTTCTCCCATTCTCCCACCACACCTTCAGACCCTTCCCAATCCCCAGACTATTTTCAAGTCATTTTGTTTGTTTGTTTAGCCCCCCCACTATGTGAGAAAGTATAGAATAGCTACCTTTTTCTGTGTATTCACTTTAAAAAGCGTTTTCCAGGTAACCTGTTCTGCTGCAAATGACTGGATGATACTCCATTCGTATTTGTAGCCATTGTGTGTGGTGTTTATGTGTGATTCACATGTGTGAGTGTGTAAATTGGTGTGCATGCAGAAGCTACAGGAGGACTTTGGAAGTCTTCATCTGTTGTTCTCTGCTTTATTCCCTTGAGACAGACTCTTTTGCTGTGCATATATTTTTATTCATTCTTTCTGTTGATGGGCACCTCTGTTGCTTCTGTTCCCTACTGTGAATGAACATGGGTGGTGTGCAGGGTTCTCTCCAGCAAGTTCCTTTGAGTTACCGTGGATATATATGCAGGCGTAGGATAGCTGGATCATATGGTAGATCTATTTTTAAAATTTACCCTACTTTTCATTGTATAAAAGTCCTTTGCAAAGGACTTTTCTATGTTCTATGGACAAAAGTTTCCAGAAAAGAGCTTCAACCCTCCACTGAAATTTCTGGAAGACTCTTAGCTGGTTGGAGCTTCAGTAGAGAGTTTAGAATGTTACACATCCAAAGAGTAATTATCTTGGGCCATCTTTGGCCCTTCAATATCCATAGTACCCTCTTCTGTACCTGACCTAATCTTTCCATGAGCACTAGCTAAATCTTTTGGAGTGTACAGTAGCATCCGAGGTCTACAGTAGAGCCTCTCTACCGTGTTTTCATCTGCCTGCCTCATGTTTCCACCAATGTAGTTGAAAAGTGTTTTGATTTATGACTTTCTTTATTCTGTTACTATAAAAGCTTCATGAAACAACTTCCACATTGGAATGTGGAATTTGGGGTAACCTAAATATGCATTCCCAGGCCATGCTCCCTCATATTTGGCTCCAGGATAAACTATCACGTATGAGATGAGAGTTGTGGTTTTTGCACACATAGTTCTTTGGGGGTAAATCCTTCCAGGGTCAGGACATTTGATGTTTAACTGAAAGCCTCTCTGTAGAGTGGCAAAGTCAGTGGCCACCCTACAGCTGAAAACTTCAGTCCTTTGAGCTCAAGTTCTCAACAGCAGGAGGATTCCCAGAACCCCTTGAAGCTTTTCATGGGACTGGTTTCTCAAACCTTTAATCATACTTGTGCTTTCCTTTCAACTTTCTCCGACCTTTCTGTCCTCTTTGAGACACAAAGCCCAGAATCAAATACCGTAAGTGAGAGGACGTGGTCCTAAGCTTAGGGACAATTGCTGTGTACTTTGCTCTGTCCGTGCCTAAGCTCCCTTGATCATCTTTAGAACCTAACAGACTTCCCAAATAACAGTGAAGATACCAAGTCATGGTCAAGCTTCTTGCTGATGGTTCACCATTGTGAACCAAAAGGCCTCCAAGCCCTCCACAAGTGGAGCATCAAATGGAGCCGAGAAGCCCTTTAAAATGTCAGAAAAAGAACCAGGAAGTGAAGGATGATTCATACATGAGTTGCCTGGCATTCATGTCCCTAAGACCTAGTTACTGCAAAATTATAGCTCCAAATAGCTTCTCCTGCCTACTCTAGAATTAACTGTGCAGTCCTCGGCACCAACACTGTCCTACTACCGCACTTCCTGGCTGAAAACCCTGAGAAGTGTTGCTCTGGCTTCATCTCACAAGGAGCAGATGTCTCCTTTCCAGCAGGGTTTCTGAAGAAATCTGCAACCAGCGCATGAATTTGCCTTTAAAATACAAAGTGGAGCCTGGAGAGAAGGCAGCATACTTTATTTTATGGAATTAGTACATTCTTAAAATAAAATATCACCTATAAATCATGCTCTTGATCTATCCTTATTTTCTTCATGGTATTCAAACTGAAATTCCAGAGCTGTCTCCTAGAAGAAACATAGAACTCAGTAAGAAAGAACCCCACATACCAAGCTATCAGCCTTTGAGCAAATACAGCTGAAGGAAGATAATATTTTTATTTTAAACATTAACATTTGTATAAGCTAAGTGCCAGTAGAAGCAATATGGTAGTTATTTTTACTTTTCAAAAAGAAGTTCAAAATTCAAAGGAAAACTACCTCTCGTTTGAACTTAAGAAAAATTGGACGTGGAGCTATAGCTCAGGGGTCAGACACTCTACCCAGGTTCAGTTCTCACCCCGCCCTCCAACACTGCCAGAAAAAAGGAAACATTGAGTTGAAGGCAAATTGAAGATGTAATAATAAATACCTTCCCTTAATGTAGTCTGTAATGTGTGCTTGCAGTGCCCACATGGTACGTCCTGAAGTGTGAGAGGAGCATTTGCCTCTTAAAAAACCATACTGGACAAGAAACCAAATTAATCAATAAAAACACTCATGTCACACAAACATATTTTAAGTCATTTCCCTGCATTGTACTTTTATAAATCAGATTTTCAGTGTATACTTCCACCAAAGGAGGAATATGTATTTGATGTATTTTGAGGCTATCTGAGTCTATCTTCAGATTTCTTCTCAGATTCCACACAAAGAAGCTGTTCTTTCTTTCCATACCACCCGTCAGCCGCATCCAGCCCCCAGCCCCCTTCTAGTCTCAGCACCAGCACCCCCTTACGTGGTCTCTCTTTCTGTTAAAGATGCCTGAGATGTAAATTTGTGAGATGGAAGGAACCCCAGTTGGAAGAGGAAGATGATTTCTAAAAAATCTGGAATTTTTCTTAAGAAAGGTAAGCCTCATATAATAAAAAGCTAAAGGAAGGAAAAGTCGGAGGGGAGAGAAGGAGGGAAGGAAAGCTAAGAGAGTGGAGCTGAGCATTGAGGTAGAAATGGCCTTTAACTGGGCAGGTGTGAAGGTAGTCTTTGGAGCCGTGAAGTGGTATGAAAACGGGAAAAGAAATATGGCGGTGGTGGCAATGCTCCACCTTGGTGGAATTTAGAATCAGCTACAGACAAACTTCTTGACCTCTTTGTGAAGCATTCATTCCTCTTGAAGCTTTTACCTACATGGGAAACTTGCCCTGTGTGTGGGTGGCAACACTCCAGTAGACTCAGGGCTGGACTGACTAGGAGGGAGGGAGTGGGCAGAGTGTCAGCACTTGGGAGTCTTTCATTGCTTCCTTCCCAAGGCTACAACTCAGCCGGAAGCCTCATGCTCCTAACACCATTCTCCACCTCGAAGTAAAACAGAGTTGTTTTTTTTCCCCTTAGATATTTTCATCAGATATTTTGGTATAGCAATGGTATATATTTGGTATGGCAATGAATGTAAAAATTTTTAAAATGTTACTGGGATTTAAACATCAAAAATCATTTCATGTTTGATAGCCTAGGTAGCTATAAAAACAAAAAATAGAATTCATTTTAAAAAGTAATGTTGACTGCCTGAAGGATCCATCTTTACATTTGACTTGGGGACCATGAGCACTTCCTACTGTCCATAAGCCCAGCAGGAGGGACCCTACACCCAGGAGGACCTGACTCTGGTGCTCCTCCAGCTGCAGCCTCTGCATGGGGTGACAGCATTAAAGAATGTGCCCACACAACATCTGCGTCTCCTTCTTCTGGAGCACGGTCCTAAGTTCCCCAGTTTGAGCCACAAATTGTTTTGTAGAGACTGCGTGTGTGTGCGGTGGGGGGTGGGGGGACAGGGAGGTCTGTCTTCCCACAGAGCAGGGTCCTGAGTGGTGAGGCAGGGCACAGAGTTCCCATCAACATGAAGTACGGCAGGAGCTCCTTTAAGGCCTGGGAAGAGGAGGGTAAGTGTAGGCCTGCGCAGTCACCTGTGGTTTGGAAGGACAAGGAGTAAGAGAACTACAAAATGGAACCCAGCCATCCAGAGTAAATAAAGACAACAAAAGAAAAGGGAGGAAGGAAAGAGAGTAAAGAGGAGGAGGGAAGACCCAAAGAGGCATGCTTGCTGTGTCTCCCGTGATGCTCTGTGCTGTCTCAGGACCCACAGAGCGCCTGGCAACAGGCCCTTACCGCTGAGGCCCTACCAGCAGAAAGGACCTCACCCTATGTAGCCCTTAGCTTTAGACTTCCCAGCCTCTAAAGCTTTAAAAACAAACCTTTATTCTTTATCAATTATCAAGTCTTTAGTACTCAATCCAAGAAACAGAAGACTTGTGTAGGGTAACTCTTCAGAAACACTTTACTCGCATAGGACTCCATTTGGGAAAGTCATAATCTGTAATCAAAATGACAAACCTGACTTCAAGCCCACCTCCATTTCTTTTACCTGCTTTAACCCTTCCAAACCTCACCAGGCTTCCTTGGGAAGCTAGATGCTGCAGCATTCATGGAGGTGGTCATGAGGTGCATTTGTGCACGGGCCCGACGGGAGTCTGGAACCCCCCACAGCTTTCGGCTTTGACTTGCTTCACAGTACCGCTCCTTCGTTAACCAAATGATGCAGGGTAACTGTGCTGACAGGATGTGTGGCCATTTTCAGAACCTGCTTTCTAAGGCCAACAAACCTGGGTTGTTTTCCTTTGTCTCTCCTGTCACTCAGCCCTTAGTCACCAGATCGCAATGCCCATTATGTCCTCATGATAGCAAAACAAAAAGAGAATGTGAAAGCGCTTGTCAGACAGACACTTGTATCCAAGCTTTCTGTTTCAGGCTGACACTGAACTTTATTCCCTCTTAGACAGTTTCTCTCATTCACCAGGATTTTGAATGCTGATGGAGTCTGCCAAGATTGAAAGTCAAATTTGTAATTACTTGGTACATTTAGCATTATTACTTCTTTAAAATGTTTTGTGTGTGTGTTAAGGGAAAAACAAGTTGTTTTTTTCTTTTCTACTCATACACTCAGTGCAGCACAGAAAGCTTTTGTGATCTGATGTGTGGGAGTTTCCACACCCTGAGCAATTCTCCAGGAGTCACCAACTGAGTGTTCTATAATTCAGTTCTGACATTATTTACCCAGAGACAGAACCCCACAGGTTGAAGGTTCACTCCCACAATGTTCTGTCCTCTTCAGGTGCCAGTTGTCCTGTGGGTCATCCTTGCCCCTGACCCATGGGTCTCTCAGGTTTGACTAATTTTCTCCAATGGCTCCTGGAGCTGAGGGAAAAGCATTTTCCAGTTTTGAACTAGTTGCTTTTGTGTAGCTGAAACTAAAATGCCTGACTGAAGTAGCTTCAGGGAAAGAAGTTTTACCTTGTTTGTGACTCCATAGGATTTGGTCCATGGACACTTGGCCTTATGCACTCCATCATAACACCTAGTGGTTGCTGCTTGCAGAGGAGGCTGCTGTTTGCCTCGTAGTGGAGAGGAAACAGAACAAGAGACTAGGAAGCAGGTACAACTTCAGAAGCATGCCAACAGTCACCTACTTCATCTGGGTAGGCCCTGCCTCCTGAAGTATTTGCCACCTCCCTAAATGGTACTAACCAACTGACACTAAACACTCACATATGAACTGCCAGAGAAATTTCATATTCAAACTATAACTGTTTGTTGGAAAATATACTGCAAAAGATAGAGATGAGCACCCAAAGCCAAAGACTTGGTCTGTAGGGCTGGCAACTCCACTGTCTTCTCTGGGCCCACCATCCTGCTAACCCCTTGGTGTGTTTAACTGAAAGTTCCTTGAGTGTTACTGTCTAAGAGTTTCTACAGAGGTCAGTCTCCAGTGATTTAGCCTCTTTCCAAGACTGGTGTGTATGACGGTGAAGTGGCACGTTAATGCCATGATCATTTGTTCTTTCTGGAGACGTGACTGCATTCTAATGCTGTCTGTAGACCTCACCAATCCAAGTTCACCCCACTAGCACCAATTCCAATGTGATTCAAAGGACTTTGGATTGTCAGAGTTCTCTAGAAGCATAGAACCAGTAGGATGACTATGTATGTATGTGTATACATACATACATATATGTATATTTGTTTGTTAATCAAGTTACATTTAGATAGTAACAATGGCTGTCTCACACCAAGAGGCTGAGAACCTGGTAGGTAGTTCCTTAGTCCGTGAAGTGAGGCTGAAATCCCAATCTGGCACTGAAAACCTGGGAGGTTCCTGGAGTGCCTCTGGTCCTCCATCAGTGATGGGAGCTTAGAAACGCTGGTTCTAATATCAGCAAAGGAATCAGCAGCAGCACCAACACCAGGGTAAATCAATATGGCAGTGAGAAGAAAGGCTCTGCAGGCAAGAGAGAAAGCCAAGTGAGCAAAGGTGCACTCTCACTCGTCGTGGGGGCTTGCACATCGATGAACGCTACCAGGAAACTTCGCTGGGTAAGGCTCCTACTCAGGTGATTCTAATTTGTGACAAGTTGACACTGAAGCCAACCATCACAGACTTGAAATAAAGATGCAGTTGTCACTTAGTGCGTCCCCGGGGTTTTAACAAGTTGTTTCAAGAACCAAACATTACAGCAACAGATGCTTCTGGTGCCCTTGTCACTAGGAGAGTTGAGTCTTGGGAACTTAAGCAAAGACTGATCCTGTTTCAAGTTATACCACAGTTAGTTTGTTTATGTGGTTGATTTTGTTTTCATGGGTCTGTTTTGGGGAAGACTGATTTGTTTCCACGTAAACGCATGTAGATGTTTATCTTGACTTAAGTCTGCATACATAAGATGCTAACAATTACCCTAAACCAAACTACCACACAGAGTGGCAGCAGCAGAGCAAGTCTCACAGAATAAGCACTCATATCTGAGGTCACAGAAAATGTGGTAAAAGAGCAGAGGAAAAGAAACTGTGCATGCTCACTGAAGGTTCTGGAACTTTGCTTGCAGCTGTGTGGAGCACTATTTGAACTGCACTGAGTTGAGTCACTCACAGATGCACAGACACCTGCTGCTTGTGTCTTCCTGGGCAGCTGACAGATACATGGAGTCCAGCTGTGGGAACACAGACTGACACTGATGACGCTGGATCTGGACTCGGATGGTACAGTGGGGAGAGAGAAAGTGCCTGCGACATCTACTCTTCCTTTTCTCTCTCCTTGTCCAAGGGATTATTTAATAATCTGTTTACACATTTAGCACATACTTGACTCTAATAATAGCCCTGGACCTGAATCATCTTCCTTACTGGCTGTTACATCAAGTCCCCAGCTGTTTCCATGACTTGTGTGGCTGGCTTTTGGTGCCATCTGGAAACCTCAGAGAATGTACAGAGTGACCAGGGATGTTAAGTTTAGCTATCCATGACATGAGCAGCCTTCTATTTGTCTGCATTGATCTACCTTTAAAATATGTAGTGTAATGATGCAGAAAATGCTACTACATACAAGCGTGGTTTAACTACACTTATATAAGACATACATTCTGTCTGAGAGTGTAGCACAAGGATAGAGTCTGTGTATGATACGTGTATAGGGTCTTGGTTCAATACTCATTAATAATAAAAACAATAACAGCAAGAATGTCTGTCAATATTAGTATCTGATTGATTTGACATCATTGAGATGAACATCTGTATAAATAAAAATGTACTTAGTGGACTTCTGGGAGGTAGAGATAGTTTTCAGTTTTTTGGTCTGAGATTTGTTATATACGCACATTGAGTCTGTGAACATTCCTTGAACCAAAGATTTAAAATATGTGTCTTTTTCTGCATAATGTTGTTGTTTTTTAAAACTGGTTTTAAATGTTGATTATTTCAATTTGGGTTTTGCTTTGTTTCTGTGTGGCTCTGGAGATGAAGAGCCTTACACATGCCTAGCATTTACTGTACCACTGAGGCACACCCCTACCCTCTAATGTGTTTTAAAAAGAAAGTTATGATAATACACCATCTGAGGCATACCCCTACCCACTAATGTTTTTTAAGAAGAAGAAAGTTATGATAACACACCATCTACACACACCAAGACATATTTAAGCTGCATTGAACATTGAATTAGTGTTCAGAAATTTTATAGAGAAAAAAAAAGAGAGCCCAACTGATGTGGGAGGTCCTTCTGTCTATGTGTTTCTTTTATTGGTTAAAGAATAAAGAAACTGCCTTGGCCTGTTGATAGGGCAGAACTTAGGTAGGCGGGGAAAACTAAACTGAATGCTGGGAGAAAGAAGGGTGGAATCAGAGAGATGCTATGTAGCCTCACCAGAGACCAGACACAGGAACTTTAGCCGGTAAGCCACAGCTATGTGGCAATTCACAGATTAATAGAAATGGATTAAATTAAGATGTAAGAGTTAGCCAATAAGAAG
>LOJH01008371.1:12888-26119 GCA_001685095.1 Ellobius talpinus | reverse complement strand
CCAAACAGTGATTTAATTAATACAGTTTCTGTGTGATTATTTCAGGGCTAAGCTGCCGGGAACCAACAAGCCTCCTCCTTACTACACCCAACAGACACAGTTATTTAATAATAGCCTCCATTTTTATGATTTTCAACTTTCTCCCACAACAAAAATATTTTTTTCTATTCATAACTATAGGGATGCATCAAATCAGGTTTTAAAATAACTGCTCTCTTTGATCTTATTTATTTTTGTTGAAAGATAAATCCGCACCCCTCCTCTTTTTTTTGAAAGTGTGGGAGAAATGGTAAAATGCTTGATGTAAAATGACAATTGAGGAGGCTGGGTGCTGCGGTGTGCACTTAGGAGGCAGAGGCAGGTGGAGCCTCTCATTCCCTGCAGTTGGAATTAAAGCTCAGTATCAATTCTTTGGAGGGCAGCCTGAAGCAGCTATAAACACATGCAATGTTCATGCGAATTTGATGAAGCAATTGCACTTTACGAATTATCTCAGAAGTGCCCTGAGAACTCTGAGGTACTTCCCTTCTTCTGTCATCTGGCTAATCTTGATTACCAGCTTCACTGGAGGAAGCAGTGCCTGTTGGTTTAGTGATGCACACCTGCTGGTGTGCCTGGGAGAATATCTCAGAGGATGAACTAAGGGTGAAGACCTTTCCCGAACGTGGGTGGTGCCATCCCACAGTCTGGGACCTGGGTGGAATAAAGAGTACATAGGTGGCCAGAGAGCACCAGGAGTACATAGGTGGCAAGTGGTCTCTTTCTGCTTCCCAGCCTCTGCCAGGTGAAGCTTGTGCAGCCACACACTCCTGCCTCACGATGCTCTGCAAGTGGGCCAACCATGAGCTAAACCTCTGAGGACAATCAGAAATGTTTTATCACGGTGACAATAAAGTAACACCCTCACTCACACAACTAATTTGCCGAGTGCAGTGGGTTTAGCACCTGGACCTGGGTGGAGCATTACAGAAGACAAATGCAATCATGGTTCTCAACAGAGTTCATGGGCAAATGACAAGCCATCTAACTTACGGCTTTGTTGCCTGCTTAACGTAAAATGACAACTGAGGGGGCTGGGTCTGCGGTGTGCACTTTTAATCCCAGCATTTAGGAGGCAGAGGCAGGTGGAGCTCTGAGTTCAAGGCCAGCCAGCCTGGTCTACAGAGTGAGTTCCAGGACAGCCAGGACTATATAAAGGGACCCTGTCTCAAAACAAATCAAAAAAGACAAATGAAGGCAGTGATAAATTATTCATTAAATTTTTGCCTCGTTTTCAGTGACGAGGCACAGGTGACTATGGGACTAGAGACCTGAACCAGTCTGGAAATGGAAGACAAGAAAATGTAGAACAGCATGAAAGTTCATGATCAGAGATCAATTAAAACAGCAAATCTGTAAACAGAAGAGTTTACTGTGGTCGATATTGTTTCAAGGGCAAAGCAGCATGCACATATGTCCCAGATCATGTAAAATAATAGGTGGCATGATGTTAGATGATTCTGTTTTTTTAGGAAAAATAATTACAATATGTGTTTAAACTTATATAGAAAACACAAAATATTTATTAATGTGTGCATGTGTTTGTGTGTCTGGCCATTCACCACAGTCTAACTCTTACTTGCTTCCTGGCTTCTTAGGCATCTGTGTAGATATTCTGCAATATTTCTTTCAGCCATGACAAGTGACTAAGTCCTCAAAATAGAATAACGAATAACTCCTGAAGCAGTTTACAGGTCTGGACTCACGGACGGTGGGCATGCTTCCTTCACCCTCTCTTCTGCTTTATCTCCAGCTGGAAGCCAGACTTGATTGTGTCCTACCTTTATCCATGCAGACAATAATGGTACCCTAGGCAAGCTGGGGGCCACATTGGTGACTTAGAAGGAAACTGGATCTTCCCATAAGAAGTATAATTCTCACAAGGATCTAGACTTGTTAACTTGGCTTTTAAAATAGAGGCTGCTTTCTTGGGCAGTTTTAGTTTTAGAGAGAAATTCAGAGAGGTTGCAAACCCCTAAGCCCTTTTTTGTTTCCTCTCTTACTAATGTCTTGAAATTACATGGTACAATTTGCTGTAGTTATGAAACAATATTTGTACAAAATATTGTTAAAGTCTATTCTTTACATTTTTCTTACTTACATCTAGGTAGAGTCATTTGTGTGTTTTGTCCTTAGTTACACACTACCTGTCAATCATCACTACTAATAAGTCTCTACTAACAATGTGGGTTTTGCAAATGAATGATGACTTGCACCCATTTTACAGAGTCGGAGCATAACCCCACTATTTCCAAGGCTTGCTTCCCTGGTGTGACCCCTTACCCAGCCCACTGCCCCCTTACCCAGTGTTCTTCTTCCTCCTCTGCCCCCTTACCCAGTGTTCTTCCTCCTCCACTGCCCCTTACCCAGCATTCTTCCTCAACTGCACCTCTGCCACACACTTGCTCGACTCTCACTAGAGTTTTGCCTTCTTCAGAATGCCAGATTATCTGATTTGTACAGTGTCTGAATTTTCCCACCTTAGAATTTCTATTAGTTACTTTTCTAATGCTGTGATAAAACACTTTGGCTAGCTGAATGGTGGTGGCGCCCACCTTTAATCCCAGCACTAGGGAAGTAGAGGCAGGTAGATCTCTATGAGTTCAAGGCCAGCCTGGTCTACAGAGCAAGTTCCAGGACAAGCTCCAAAGCTACACAAAGAAACCCTGTCTTGAGAAAAACAAAAGAAAAAAAAACCCACCTTGGCTAAGGTAACTTATAGAAGGGAAGGTTGATTTGGGGCTTAAAGTTCCAGAGGGACAGGAGGGACCTATCACTATCATGGGGGGGGAGCATGGCAGCCGACAGGCAGGCATGGCATTGGAGCAGAAAAAGGAAGTAGAGAGCTCAACCGGGATTCAGGGGGCTTCTGAAACCTTACATCCACCCAAGTGACACACTTCTCCAACAAGACCAAACAGCCACAAACTAGAGACTATCAAATGCTCAGGAGACTTACATAGGACATCTGATTCAAACCTCCACAGAGAAAAACAAATTTATTGACAGAGAAAAATGAATCTGTGTGTTTTTAACACTCCATGTTTATCCTAATCAAGTGGCTGTAAACATAGAGCAAATTTAGAAGTATAAACTGAGACAGCAGGGACTGTCTCTGGCTGAGATTATAAAGGGCCCTTTATTATTTATGTTTGCAATATTGGCATTTTAAATTGTTCATATTATAGCTGGATAAATAATAAATATACAGTATTTCTAAAACTATAAAAATGTGAATTAAATACAGAGGCATCAGAAGTAATCATGGAGTTAATAGAGGTTTATTAATATATTACATATATTATATGTAATATATATATATATATAAATGACTGCCAGGCAGTATTTAACAAAAGACAAAATACACATGTGATTCTACTTATATGTAACTTAGGATAGGAAAGCAAAGCTAACTCTACTCTTAGGAAAACTAAGAACATTAAAATCTAGTGTGGAAAACTGGAGAACGAGGATGCAATCTTTCATTGGCTTAGGTCTGGAATTCAACCATTTAGTATGATCTTTTGTACAGTGGTATTAGAGTTCAACTCTTGAATATCTCCTAGAGGCCTGTGTATTGAAGATTCCCTGCTCAGCTTATAGCACTATTGGGAGGCAGTGAAACTTTGAACGGATGGAACCTACCGGAAGGTCACTGGGGGCATGTACTTGAGGATATTAGGATCCCTGCCACTTCTCTCTTTTTTTCTCTCTGCTTCCTGGTCCACAGGAAGTAATCAGCCCCCTATCATGATAATTATATCTTCTGTGATAGCATAAAGCTAAGAAAGATGCCTCTGCAGAAACCTTCTGTGCCTGATCCCCAGGCCTGATTAATCCCAGTGGTGCAGGTTAATGGAATGGACCTTCGACTGTGAGTAATTAGAGGCTGCAGGTGCTGAGAATGTTAAAGAATACACACTATGCTCCAATGTGAGAACATTAACACATCTCAGACTCCCTTACTTTATTATGAAGAGGATTTGTTGGTCTGATTATTTTTAACTCTACAAGGCTGGCTAGTCGTGTGTTATATTAGCAGTTCCCTAAGGGGAATATCTGTTAAGGCTGGCATTGATATTTGTTAATGCTTATTACTTTCAATGGGTCAAACACCATACTGAGTAAGTTTTATTTTATTGTCTCATATGTCTTAGCTACTTTTCTTTAGCTGTATGAGACACCCTGATCAAGGCAACTTATAGAAGAAATTGTTTGTTTGGGGCTCACAGTTTCAGAGGGTTAGTAGCTAAGCCTATCATGATGGGGAAGGGGAGTAGCAGGCTGGCAGGCATGATGCTAAGCCCTACCTGACAGTTTACATCTTGAGTCACAAGCACTCACAGTGAGCTGGGGAGAGCATGGGCCTTGGAACCTCAAAGTCCTCCCTAACGATATACCTTCTTCAACAAAGCCACACCTAACCCCCACTTAGACATTTTCACCAATTGAGAACCAAAAATTAAACTATATGGGCCTGTGGGGGCCATTCTCATTCAAACCACCACACTCACATAACTAATATAACATATGAGGTAGATACTAAGTTAAGTTCTTGTGGCTCCTCCCAACAACCCTATGAGCTAGTTACTATTATAAGGTTCATTTCTCAATGAGGAACCCTTACAAGGACACTTAGCAAGTGTGTGGGCAGAGCCAGGGCTTATTTAAGCCTAGGTTTGTTTTCATTCCAAGCATGAACTCTTAACCACACTGCTCTCTGTCTAGGAGGAAATGCTGGAGGAGTCTCTTGAACATAGGCTTATGAAGGCAAAGCCTCAACCACAGAAACATAAGGCTTCAAGGACTTTCTTATCATTAACATTTAGCTAGGGAAGTTGGGTCCTGCAGTCTTTGGTGTCATGCTTCATAGCAGGGTCAAGAAACCAGGGCTGAACTGTATTTCATGATCTGATTGTTGCCTCAACTCTATGCTTGTGTGGTGGCATTGTATGCTGTGTCTGCCAGCTACAGAATGTCTGTTAAGTCACCCATTGTTGCTGAAAGAAAGGAAGCTTTCTCCAGAAGCATAGGTGATCCCTGTGTCCCATCCTCCTCTTGCACAAGGTTGAATTTATGAGCCTCTGGATAAGACTCCCATGACTGAAGTGATGGCTGAAATATACCATCATTTTAGGCATCCTGCAGAAAGTTGCTAAATGTATAATCTTGACACAACTGCTTGATGAAAAGCAAGCGGTTGCCATGACATCTCAGACAACATCTACAGCAAACATCTTTTTAATATAGTTCCTTCTAGTAAAAATAGAATGCTGAGTGATCAGTGAATTTAGGTGGCAGGGGGGCTTGAAAAACGAAGGCATTTCATTATGTTTAGGACTCTTTTTTAAAACCACTATTTTAATTCTTGCTGATGTGCCAGCAATCATCCTTGGGACTCACATCACTGACATTTGCCTGTTTATCTGAGGCCTGTGTTACCGATAGCTATTAATAGACGATGATTAGAACTACTTTGTAGTCAGTTTCACTGGGCTGATGCTCGCTCTGTCACTAAGCATTTATGTGGTGTCTTGTCAGAGTCAGAGACTGGATAAACAAGAAGAATCCAAGTCACCCAGACTATGTTCTTCATTAACATTCCTCCCCTCCACACACACATACATGCACACACACACACACGCATGTGCACACAAATGCACACACATACACATCCTCTTCTACATGGAAAGACAAGGTACCTACCCAGTTGCATCTTTAACTGCTGCGTCCTTTAGTGTCTTTTCCAAGATTCCAAGGATAAAATGCTGGGAGAGATGAGAACAATATCTAATCACCCCAGGAACATAGATTTCTTTACCAGCACTTGCCACCTGGTCCCTCATTTGTTTCCTCTGGGAGTCGGGGTGGGAAAGACGAAGTATTGATATGCAGAAACTGCCCTGGCATTTATAGTCGCCAGATATAAACAATATTATGAACTCTCAAACTTGGACAAGTTTCCTCTGAGATCACAACAAAATGAATCAAAGCAAAGAAAAAGAAAAGAACAAGGCCACCATGTGGCCCACTCAATATCACATTCTCCCTCTATACTTAACTAGGTGGTTGCTGTTCTTTCAACACTGGCAAAAGCGCCTCCATATTTACCCTTGTTCGTAACAGGGCCTCCAACTCCTTACCCATCAGCGTTTTCCCTGCTTCTCTTTCCAACACACCACACAATTCATATTGTGTGCTTTCTCTTGAATGCAATGGCCAGTATCAACTTGTTCAACTACAGGTGAGCTCCTGGTAGGCTCTGATGGAGGAAATTAGCCCCTGCTTTAGTTTTCTATAGCTGTGATTAAGAACCAGGACCAAAACTAACTTGGGGAGGAAAGGGTTTATTTCAGTTTATAGCCTACAGTCCATCAGGAAGGAAAGGAGGTGATGGTGGATTGCTGTTTTCCAGCTTACACTCCAGGCTCATGTTCATCTACTTTTCTTATACCTTTGAAGATCACCTGCCCATGGGTAGCATCACCCACAGTGGGCTGGATCCTCCCAGACACAATATCACCAATTAAGAAAATGCCCCCAGGCAGTCTGACTGAGGCATTTTCTCAAGTAAGGTTCCTTTTCTCAATGGCTCTACCTTGTGTCAAGTTAACAAACAAACAAACAAAAAAACCTAAACATTACAGTTTCTTCATCATTTGTAATAAATGTTTTTATTATCTAATGTTAACTTCTTTTCTCCAAGAAGGCAAGTTCCAGAGGGCAGGAATCACATCTATCCTACTCTCTGTGACAGTTAAGTACTTTGTCTTTATCTGGAGTAGGGTGGGTGTCTAATACTTTTTAAATAAAAAAACGGACACCTAAGGAAATTCATTACACCCTGCTGGTCCTCACCTCTTTTGCACATCTAAAAAGCAGGCATTTCGGTTGTAATTTAACTCCATGCCCTTTGAAGCTGCTATAATACAAAACAACTGGAACAGACATACAAAAGTGCCTTTTACTTAATTTTTGTCTTGGCGGTGCTGCACTGTCAGGGTCTGCACTGAATAACTGCTTGCTTACTGCCATGTGCTGTGCATATTATAAACACAGCCTTGAAAAAAAATGACTGAAGCAGGAACTCTGTATGAGAGCTCATAGCAGGCTGCCAACCAGTGTGATGAAGCACACTCTTAGGACATAGGCTAATAAAAGCCAAGAAATGTGTGTCTAGCTAGCTGGAGTAACCTTATTTAACTATGAATTTATTCATCTTTTAAAATATGAGGAGGGTGTTGCTGACTCAGCAGGTAAAGGTGCTCATTACACAAGCCCGGAACTCACTTAAAGGTGGAAAAGAGAACCAGAACCACAGAGTTGTCATCTGACCTCCATGTGTGTGCACCTAGTGCTGTGTGTGGGCATGTGCGTGAGTGCACACACACACAAATGTAGCATGAGGGTCTGCTTGTTGGGGTTTCTGTCCTGCCCGGTATCCCACAGCCGGCAAGTCCAAAAGAAAATCACACAGAGAGTCTACATTAGGTTATAAACTGATTGGCCCATTAGCTCAGTCTTCTTATTAGCTCTTGTAGCTTATATTAACCCATTATTCTTATCTATGTTAGCCACATGGCTCAGTACCTTTCTCAGCCAGCAGGTTACATCTTGCTTCTTGGTGGTCTGGGCAGGAGTGGGAGGAATGGGCTTCCTCCTTCCTAGCGTTCTCCTGTTCTCATTGCCCCACCTCTACTTCCTGTCTGGTTGACCCACTTATACTTCCTGCCTGGCCAANGCTCAGTACCTTTCTCAGCCAGCAGGTTACATCTTGCTTCTTGGTGGTCTGGGCAGGAGTGGGAGGAATGGGCTTCCTCCTTCCTAGCGTTCTCCTGTTCTCATTGCCCCACCTCTACTTCCTGTCTGGTTGACCCACTTATACTTCCTGCCTGGCCAATCAGTGTTTTATTAAAATACATGATTGACAGAATACAGACAATTCTCCCACACCACACAAATAATAATATAAATGTTAAAAAGAACTCTACACTCTTTCTTAGGCTCCTATTGGAGCCACTACTTATGTCACAATCTCATCACCACAAACAGTGTGACATCAGTATCTCTGTAAGTCAGAACCTCTAGCCCCAGATACGTTATTGATTAGCTAGAGTGCTTGAATGTATAAAGCTTTTAGCAGTTCTTCAAGGAGAAATAGACAATTTTAAACCTGTGAAACACGTCTGGATCAAACGGTGTTGCTCCATTACCTGAGGGGGAGGATCCCAAGTCAAATCTCCAGCTGCCAAGGCCTTGCAATTTCTCTGCCAAGAGTCTGTACTGTAAACTAATATGGAGACATTCTTTTTTTGGGGGGGGACAGGATCTCTCTGTGTAGCATACAGAGAACTCAAAGAGCTCCTCCTGTCTCTGCCTCCTGAATGCCGAGATTAAATGCAGATGCCAGTAAGGCCCAGCTTGGAACCATTCTAGAAGCCCACACTTGAAGAGCTTTATGTACTAAGATCTTATTTCCTATCCCTTATGAACCCAAGACTTTAGTCACTTAAGTGTCTGCCTCAACTGGATAAATAAAATGTTTATACAGTAATTCACAATCCCTTCAGGAGTGCAAGGATTCCAGATGGGTCCTCAGAATTTCACTCAGAAAGGGAAAGGGCATACCAAAACTCATCTGAGTCAATCCTAATTCGCTGTGCCTGTATTGCAACAGTCTGGCCACTAGACTCTCCCACAGAAGCACTTTGTACATAGAAAATCCAGAAAGTGCAGCCATAAAAAGAATGTCCCTTGGCTAGGACAAGGTTTAAACCCTGACCTGCTCCTTACTGCTTATTCTGTGACTCAGTTTCCTCCTGTGTAGCTTGATGGTGATATGCTAACTTCCCTATGCAATGGAGGTAGGTGGGGTTGAACTGAAGGAAGATATGGAAAGTTTCTAAAAACAGTGCCCATGACAAAACCCTCGACCAGTGGTACTCATATGTGGCCTCATCCTAGAGGGTTCTGTTCAAACAACATTTGTTATGAGGTGACAGCAAGCAGGCAGCTTGCTGTGTGGTGGCCGGAGACAATACGGGCTTCCTCTCCACACTGAAAAATATGCTGTGTGTTCAATAAAGGTCACCTGGTCTTGGTTTATTATTGAATAACTGACAGTATGTCGGTTTCCTGACAAGCTTTGTCAGAAATGGTTTTAATGTGGTTAAAAGCAAAAATCTTCTTTCCTGAGTCTGTTATTTTTTCCAGGTATCAGATAATGCCTGATAGACTGTATCAACATGGAAAGACAGTCTACTTTGGTCTTCATTCTTGAGGTCACAAGAATCTACTAAAGAAATCAATAAATGCTTGCCATTGCCAAGCTGAAAGAATCCAAAATTCAAAAGGCCGAGATGAAGGGAATGCAGTTTTAGCAATATGAATTGACTCATCGTTTACATCTGAGTCATTTGGGACCACCCAAACTCTTCCCAAAGTTAATGCCCTTCTGAAAAATGTCCCATTCAATGACACATGTGGTATTTTAGAGTCTTCGACCTCACAGCCTGACATAAAGAACAGTCTCTCTGAAAAAAGAGGGATGGGAAAGGAAAAAAAAAGATCAAAGCCCAAGCCATACAGAAAAAAGGAAGTTGCTATTTCTACCCACTATTCTGAGGCCATTCATTTCCCCATCCTCTGTTCTTTTGTTTTTGTAAGTTTAGCTCTGGAGGAGTGAGGCTTGAAGTGTGGGGTGGCATCCAGATGGAGGGGTACTTTTTTCTAGGATGGATTTTAATGGGTGGTAAATCCTAACTCTAGGAGGTAGAGACTTTACAGGTCAAGTGTATATACTATACAGCATAGTGTAGGCTAGGACCACTGAGCAAATGCTAACCTACGGAAAGCATGACGGTTCTCAAAGGAGTGCCTCAGAGCCCTAACATGGGAAAGCTGCCTCGATTAGACTCTAAATTTGGGAGTCATAATCCCTAACTTCCAGAAGAAGCAACAGGCAGATTTAGCTATTTTTTTATGAGAAAGGTTCATCTTAATTCACCCAGCTATATGCAACATACATTAATCTGATTTAAGATCTCTGTGCAGATCTCTGTGGCACACATTGAAGAAGGTAAGGATAAAAGACCTTGCAGACGAGGGAGAGGAACAGTGAGTCATGAAGATGACAGACTCACTAGGAGGAAGGAAAAGCGTGAAAGGGGACAAGGCAGGGGACAGGGACTGTCCTCAGAATGACCTCAACCGCAGGCTGATCCTGTCCTACAGACTCTTTCTATTCAGCAGTCTTTGGGGTTGTAGCTCACAAACCACTAAGTTTTGCAGCCCAACTGGCACGTTCAATATTTTCTAATGCTCATTTACAGTCACAAAACTACCGCCACAACCTAAGCTTAGAGCAGCTCCACCATCCCACTGAGAAACCTTACAGACATTAGGAATCACTCCCCACTTCCCGTTCTCCCTCCAGACTTAGGCAACCACTGATTAACTTTCTGTCTCTAAGGTCTTGCCTGTTCTGAGCATTATTTAAATAGACCCTGCAGATGTTGTGACTTCTTTCATTTACCATTATTTTTCCAAGATTCATCTATGTAACACACTGACTTAGATCAGGTTTTTTCTTCTAGGCTACCACCAGCTCCCAAATCATGACACAGAGACTTTTCTATTAGTTATGAATGCACGGCCTAGCTTAGTCTCATTTCTGGCTAGCTCTTTTAACTTAAATTAACCTTTTTCTCTTTATCTACCTTTTGCCTTAGGACTTTTTACTTTTCTTTCTTTATCTTATTTTCACTTACTTTATCTTACTTTATCTTACTTTCACTGCTTCTCCTGGCTGACAGGCAGCTGACTGGAGACTGGCTGGTGGCTGCCTGGCTTCTTGCCTGGACCGTGTCCCTCTCTTTCTTTTTCTGCCCTCCTTTCTTCTCTTGTCCTTTTCCTATTTGTTCTTTCTGCTTGGCAGCCCTGACGATCCCTCTCCTGTCTAGCTATTGGCGGTTCAGCTTTTTATTAAACCAATCACATGATTGGTTTCACCTTAGGCAGCCAAGGTGAAATAAATGCAACACATCTTTACGTAACTTAACAATGCAGCAGAAACAAAAGGAACAGACCTTTCCACAGTTCAAGTAATACTTTGCAGCATAAAACCATGTAGCCCATGTTTGCCTGGTTAAGATAATGTTCCACAGCACTTTTGTATCTTCTGTGCATATACCTAGGAGACTTCTGGGTCCCCTAACTCCACATTTATCACTTTGAACAGCTGCCCAATTCTCTGCCATGGGAGCGGTCTCCGATCCCAGCCTCACCCTAGTGGGTACAGTTCCTAAGTTCTTGGGGTCACTAATCAGCACTTGTTACTGTTCTTTTAATTTTATTGAGACACGATTTTAACACAGTACAGCTTGCCCATGAAAGTGTCCCCTCCAGTGGTCTTTAATATGTTCAAAGCTGTCAACACAAGGCTCACATCGTCTCTCAGTCGCAGGAGAAACAAGTTAGCTGTCCTAACTGCCCTCCATTTCCCCAGCTTCTCGCCCCCACAGCAGAGGGTGGCAGCTATGTTTCCGCTTTTGTTTTGTTTCATTATAGACCACCAGCTGGATAGAGCTGTGGTTTTGATTGCATTTTCTTGAAGAATAGTGAAGGCTCTTGCTCAGTGATTACTCCACAGGCCTGTATATCCCTTAGTCTATTAAGGTTCCTGGCCCATTCTTTAAGTCTGAGTTGTCTTGTTGAACCATGAGTTCTTCCCTCCTGTCTGGACAGGTTCCCTATCTCACCCGTGGACTGACAGAACTGTCCGCATTCTGTGCATTTTCTTTCCACTTGGTGAGGTCACTCTCTTGACCTCTTTATTCCTGGCAAATCATCTCTTCAATCCAGAGTGTGAACACATCCATAGACTTGAATTTTCACTTTCTCCTCAAACCCAAAGCCTTGCAATTCTTCTTTTTTTGTGTGTTGTTTTAGATGCAAACAGCCTCGGTCCATGTTCAGTTCCTTGCCACCACTCCCCCCCACCATGTAAATAAGCTGTGTTAGTGAATAGATCCTGCTGTGAAAAGGCAGGTACCTTCAGGGAAATATAAGCGTATATGTGGCAAAGCCGCCCAGATCTGAAGGCAGGCTGCCTCCTTTCCCTGGAATTCACATTTTTTTTCTATTTCTGCCAGGGTTAGGGCTTAGACAGTTGCTCTGGTAGCATCTCCTAAGGCTCAAGCCCCTCTTTCATTTCAGATGGATATCTATATTTGTAGGCAGGGACTCAGTGTGCCACCTTGAACTTGAGATCCTCCTACTTAGCCTCCAGTTTTGGGGCACTACAGTGGAGTTCTACCATGTCCAACACATTAGACTTTAGTTGTGAATGAGATCATTATCCGAATGCTTCAACATGCTTTGTTCATCAAGAAACTGCATTTTACACATAACCAGAAGGGGAATTCCCGAGTCACAAGAAAACTCTGTATTTCTCCCTTTGAAGAACTGCCAAATATGGACTTGGGGGATGGCCCAGTGATTAATAAGGGTCTGGAAGATGGCTCAGTGGTTTGGAATGTGTATTGCTCTTGCAGAGAACTTGAATTAGGTTCCCAGCATCCATACTGAGCAATTCCCAACTGCCTGTAACTCCACCTGTAAACTCTGAGGGCACCCGCACTCACAAGTTCTCACACCACCCCACCACCACACACCACACACATATCCACAAAATTAAAAATAAGGTAATTCTTAAAAATTTTAAAAAAATATCCAGACAGTGGTGGCACACGCCTTTAATCCCAGCACTCCTGAGGCAGAGGCAGGTGGATCTCTGAGTTCAAGGTCAGCCTGGTCTATGAAGTGAGTTGCAGGATAGCCAAGCCTATACAGAGAAACCCTCCCCCCAACACAAAATTACAAAAGAAGAAAAATAAGTACCAGATACTTTTCTTCAGTTTTGAACACTGCACATCAGAAGTATCACAGGTTATCTGGTGTAAAAAGTTTCCTCAGGGAGGATTCCAAATTGAATGTGGTATAATTAATTAGCTAGTCATTGATCTATATTTTAAAGTGTTAAGAGTGATGGCCCACGCCTTTAATCCCAGCACTCGGGAGGAAGAGACAAGCAGATCTCTGTGAGTTTGAGGCTGGGCTGTTGGACAGCATGAGTCCCAGGACAGCTAGGACTACACAAAGAATCCTGTCTGGAAAATAACAGCAAACAATT
>LOJH01008371.1:0-12658 GCA_001685095.1 Ellobius talpinus | reverse complement strand
AAAAAAAAAAAGTCCAAAAAGGGACTACAGAGATGACTCAGAGGTTAAGAGCACTTCCTGTTTTTCGAGAGCCCTGGTTTGATTCCCAGCACCCACATGTAGGCTCACAACTGTCTGTAACTCCACTTCCAGGGGATCCTGTACCCTCCCTGGCACCAGATATGCACATATACGCAGATGTACATGTAGGCAACACACACACAATTAAAAAAACTTTTTTCATTTTTTAAAAGTATATGCAAATGCTGATCAGCGTGACTAAACTGTGGTGTTTAAAACAGGGGTAAATTAGCCACAGATCATCTTTTTAAAAATAATATAATTCATCTTCTTAGCATTTTTGTATTTCAAGTGTATTTGTTGAAGATGTTATTAGTAGAGAAAGATATCAAACTTATACATAACTACATGTCTATTAACCTGCTACTAAGAATGAATGAACCTTTAATCCTAGTACTCAGGAGGCAGAGGTAGGAGGGTCTCTATGAGCTCTACTCCAGCCTGGTCTAAGTAGTGAGTTCTAGGATAGCCATAGCTACATAAAAGACCCTATCTCAAAAATCAACAAGCAAGCAAACAAACAAAAAGAATGAATGATAATATCATAATATTTACGCTTTCTTTCCCCCATTTTATAAAACATAGAATAAAAACACATAGTTTAGCTTAAGAAAAGAGGACATTCATATAGTGACATACAGAGGCTACGTATAAACTCATGTTTCTGTTTTGGTTTCAGTCTTGTTACAAAGGATATGAATTGCTTCAAAATGAAAGCACAGATTGATTTCAAGAGAGAGCATAAGTTCCTCTTCAAATATTGACTTGACATGCATAGATTGCCAGAAAACCTATTAAGAAACTCAACAAGGGAAAGAGTTTGATGACTCTCATTTTGTATTAATTATTTTTGAGTTATTTTGACGAAATTCCAGGCAGAGACAACTTCAGAGAGGAAAAGCTCACTTTGGTTTAGATAAAGTTTAATCCATTACAGTGGAGGAAGGCATAGATGAGAGGAATTCTGTGTGGAAGTTTGTGGCCAAGATCCTTGCAATGGTGCCAACTAGCAAGCAGGGAGCACAGGAAAGAACCAGAGGCAGGTATGACTTTCAAAGGCTTAACCATAATCACCTGCTTGTGCCATCCAGGCCTCTCCTTAAAGCTCTGCAGCTTTCAGATTAGTGTGACAAGATGAGCCCTGTCAGAGGGTATCCTGAAAGAAACCACAGCACCTGTCTGTACACAGCTATTGTCTAGAAAATGGAGAGGTTCTGTGAGTTACATCTGTGGGATAAATTACGGGTGGCCATGGGTAAGAAACAGCTAACCCAGACCAGAGTGGAAGAAGCAAGATGTAGGGAGAGGGCTAGAAATAAGACAAACCCCCTCCTCAAAGGACACTGTATACTAATAAGAAATTTATTCTCTCTAGATATAACCATACCATTATTGATACAAACACCAATAATGACTGCTAACATTTATCTGGCTGATTAAACACCAGCAAGGAAAATAATCACGTCTTAGTTGCTTTTCTGTGGCTTTGGTGAAATAGACTGTCAAAAGCAACTCAAGGAAGGAAGGTACGGCCCACCCTAGAAGGGCAATCAGGCAGCAGGACCCTGAAGGAGCAGCTCACATGGTATCCATCATCAGGGAACAGAGAGTGGAGCAGCTCACATGGTATCCACCATCAGGGAACAGAGAGTGGAGCAGCTCACATGGTATCCACCATCAGGGCGCAGAGAGTGGAGCAGCTCACATGGCATCTCCATCAGGGAGCAGAGAGTGGAGCAGCTCACATGGCATCTCCATCAGGGAGCAGAGAGTGGAGCAGCTCACATGACATCTCCATCAGGGAGCAGAGAGTGGAGCAGCTCACATGACATCTCCATCAGGGAGCAGAGAGTGGAGCAGTTCACATGACATCTCCATCAGGGAGCAGAGAGTGGAGCAGCTCACAAGACATCTCCATCAGGGAGCAGAGAGTGGAGCAGCTCCGATGGCATCTTCATCAGCAAGCGGAGAATGATGAATGCTTGTGCTCAGTTCACTTTCTTCTTTTTCTATAGTCAAGGACCCAAGCCCACTTTCAGAATGGGTCTCCCCATCCCAGTTAATCTAATCAAGAGAATCCTGCCAGTTGTGCCTAGAGGCTTGTCTCCTAGGGGAATCTAGATATTGCCAAGTTCACAATCATTATAAGCAAAATATAAATATAAATAATAATATAAATATTAAAGTTTGGGAAGGGCTAGGAATGTAGTTCAGAAGGTAAAGTTTTTGCCTATCCTCTGCAAGGTCCCAGGTTCAACCATTGGCATTGGGAGAGGAAAAGAAAGACAGAAAAGCAATGGAAGCTGGATTGGCTAGTTTTGAATCAACTTGACCCAAGCTACAGTTATCTGAGAAAGGGGAAACATAACTGAGAAAATGCCTCTATAATGCTGGCAAGCCTATGGGGTATTATCTTGATTAATGATTGATATGGGGAGGCCTATCCTTGGTGCCACCCTTGGGAAGGTGGTCTTGGGTGCTACAAGAAAACATTTTGAGCAAACCATGAGCAACAAACAAGCAAGCAGCATTCCTCCAGGGCCTCTTCTCCTACCTCCAGGTTTCTACTTGAGTTCCTGCTCTCATTTCCCTGGATAATGAACTTCAAGACTATCAGACATTTTCTTGATTAATGCCACAGGGCTCAGACCACTGTTGGTGGCTGGTGTGGGAAGTCCTTCTGTATATGTGCTGCTTTTATTGGTTAATGAATAAAGAAGCTGCTTTCGGCCAATGTCTTAACAGAATATAGCCAGGCTGGAAGAGATATAGAGAGAGAGTAGGCAGAGTCAAGGAGAAGCCATGTAGCCCCGCTGGAGATGCTGGATGCCAGACAGAACTTTACCTGGTAAGCCATAGCCTTGTGGTGACACACAGATTAATAGAAATGGGTTAACCAAAGATATCAGAGCTAGCTAGCAATATGCTTAAGTGACTGGGCAAGCATTGATTTAAATAATATAGTTTCTGTGTGATTATTTTCGGGAGTCTGGGTGGCCAGGAAACGAACAAGCGGCCTCCCCCATCAGGTGGCGCTACCCCTAGGCAGGTGATCTTGAATTGTGACAAGGTGACAAGGGAACTCATATTGATCAAGCCACTCCACCATGGCCACTGTGCCAGTTCCTGAATCCAGGTTCCTAACTGAATCCCTGTCCTGACTGCCCTTAGCAATAGTGACCTGAGAGTTCTAATCTGAAATAAACCCTTTCCTCCCAAGTTGTTTTTAGACGTGTTATTTTCTCTCAGCAACAGAAGGCCTGAGATCGGAGCCACATGGGATCTTAAGCAGGAAGACAAGAGAAGATTTAGTCTTTATAGATATAACAATACTGTTATTGATACTAACACCAATAATGGCTGCTAACATTTATTTTGCTGATTAAGCACCAAGGAAAATATGAATGCTTTACAGCATGTGTTTTCTGTTTTTCAAGTAATGTCACTGTTGTTAACCATAAAAGTCATATCAATTATATTAGAGTTGTCAAAGTAGAAGAGTAAAAAACGAGGTTGCTTGAGGAGGGCTTACTCTTTAATTACCAACCCAAGTGAGGCTTCATGCAGAAATGGACTGCAGCTACAGGGATTGTGTCTTAACGCTGTAGGCTAGCAGAACGCCTTTCCTTCAAAGAGTGTAGGGTTATGCAGGAACAGTAGTTAGGCTATAGAAAGTAGGTTTGAATTATGTATGATTTAATTCTATAGCATGGTTCTGTTAGCTTACATGTGTTTACTTCTATGTGTGTGTATGTGTGTGTGTCTGTCTGTCTGTATATGTGTCTGTGTGTATATATCTATGTGTATTGTTTGTGTGTGTCTGCATATGTATGTCTATGTGTGTTTTGTGTACGTGTATCTGTGTGTTTGTGTGTTATAGTAAGAGGGATTTGGTAGGGAAGACTTTGGATAATATTACAAACACACGCCTTGAATCATAAGGGTGTGCAGAATATGTAGAACTATCAAGAGGATAGCAGCTTTTAAAATTATATTATTATTATTATTATTGCTAGCGTCTTTATACTGACAGGTTCTTTTGAAGGAGTTATTACCTATGGAAATTGACAATTGACAAGATACTGAATTTTTGTTTGTTTGTTTTTCGAGACAGTGTTTCTTAGTAGCTATGGAGCCAGTCCTGGGACTTGCTCTATAGACCAGGTTGGCCTCAAACTCACAGTTATCTGCCTGCTTCCGCCTCCTGAGTGCTGGAATTAAAGGTGTGCGCCACCACCGCCCAACTTGAAATTTTTATGAACTTGCTTTGCAAGACACAAACTGGTTATCAGTCCAGAGATTTTTTTTGTTTTGTTTTGTTTTTTGAGACAGAGTTTCTCTGTATAGCGCTGACTGTTGTGGAACTAGCTTTGTAGACCAAGCTGACCTGAAACCCAAAGACATCCACCTGTCTCTGCTTCCTGAGTGCTGGGATTGAATGTGTGTGCTACCATGTCTGACTTTCCAGAGACATTTTGGAATGCTAACAATTGCTAGAAGTGCCACTTAAGATGAAAGGTACTGGGTCAAGGAATTGGAGGTTCCCACCTGGTTTCTGGGGACTGTTAATTCTGTGGAATTCTTGACAAAGGATCACAGAAGCTAGGGCAGTGGGGAGGTCTTGCAGGCCATCAGATATTGGCTAGTCACCAATATAGAAGTAGTGCAGCATTTATTGGGAACAAGTGTGGTTGTACTAGGAGGTGTTGGCTCAATACCAGCTATGTAGACTCCTGTGTTTAGAATGGGCTAGGAAGAGCTATACAAAGGTGATAAGATGGAGGCATGTACACAAGATTACAGGGAAAAACACGTCTGGAAAAGAGTTTGTTTGAAAACATACAGCAAATTTAACATCTCCCAAATAGACATATGTTCCATGGAAAATGAGCCAGAACCTCAGAAGAGTGATAAACAGAGCTCACTTCAAAGAAGCGGCTCACTTATCATAACAGAATCAGATGAACTCCACTTTAGAGGATCCTTTGCTTTGATTGTCATAAATCAGAGCATACAACTGTTTTCAGATATTTACTGAACTCTTAGAATACATCAGTGTATTGAGAGAGGGTGTCGGGGAGCATTCTCTTCTGGCTGGGCATCGTGCTTGTCAAAGGGTAAGGCAGGAGGCAAGAGAGCCGATGTCAACAAATGGGGATGCTCCAGGTCTGCCTCTGCTGCTGTGTGCTCTCTGACAAGGTAATGCACTTGTTAGAATATTGGTTTAACCACCCTAATAGTGAACAAAATAACAGTGAATTGCATCAGATCTATTATTTTCCTTTCACTTTAGAAATAGGCAGTGCAGGGCCCCAAGTCAACTCAGGGGGTAAAGGCACATTCTATGCAATCCTGTTCTCCTCAGACCCATCCCTGGAACCAACTCTCGAACAAAGTTATCCCCACTCCCTCTTATTCTTCCACCCCAGGGCCAGTTGTATAGCACTTTCTCCAAATTGATACATTCCCTGTATTAGGGAGGTAGAGGCTCATGAGACTGGGGAGGTAAAAAGACATCTTATGTCTGGAAAAAGTAGTAATTTGGAAGATTCTCAAAGGCCCCTCTCCAGTTTCATAGGAAAGCAAACAACTGTTGAGAGAAGAGACTGACAACCAGCCCTGCCAAGAGGACACTCTTGAATCTGTTGAGCCACCAGCAAGTTGTGTATAGGGATCCATGAATAGAGCTTTCATGAACACTCTCAAAACATTGTGAGTGTTAGGGTGGTCTTCTCTGTGACACAATGACAGGACTTTTGAGTCATCCCTGCTTCTGTCACCCTTGGCCCAGGCTTCTGGTAGAAAGCCAAATAAAACTCACTGGGTCACCAAATTGGACTTTGGTACAATTACTACTTTGGTAGGCTGTGGATTCCCTTTTTAAGTTCTGCAAGTTGTTTCTCCCTAGAAAAAGTCCCTCACAGATAATTTGCTCATGTGCCCACATTGTGGGCATATAAACACACACAGTAATATCAATACATGTCTCAAAGTAGGAAGTCTAAGCTTTATGTGGTCATCCATGGACTTGAATTTTTGTATGTCTTAATTGCATTATTGAATTCAACATCACATATCTGTACTCTTATCATATGGACTATGAGATGCAGACAGTAGTAGAAGACACAAGGTTAAAGGGAGTGGTCTACAGGTTCCAATCACTTCTGGCCACATTCTGTTGACTACAATTCAATCCCATGACACGTATAGCAACAATGGAGGCTCCGAATTGTCATCTTCAGGTGGTCAGCCATGTGTCCAGCAATACCTATAGAGGTTGGAGTGTCAGAAATAGAAAGTCTAAGTGGATATTGGGGCATACTTAGCAAACCCTATCACCTTTATAAAATCTTAGTTTCCACTGTTGAAATGTCAATATTTGCAGTAAGTGATCAGCCTATGAGAAAAAAAAAACCAAAAATGCTTTAGGTGCTCAGTAAAAGTTAGGTCCTCTATCCTGAATTCACATAATAGCAGGTCTTTCTTATCAGCCTTACTTTTAGGACTTCCAGCTCTCCAATAATGACACTGAGACTTATTAATTATGAAAGTTGGGCCTTTAGCTTAGGCTTGTTCCCAACTAGCTCTTATAACACACAGCTTAATTAACACACAGTTTCTATTAATCTACATTCTACCACACGGCTGTCTATCTCTCTTCCTTTCTGTACCTCTGACTTCCTCAGTGTCTCACTGGTGTCTCCTGCCATGCCAGATTCTAACCCTGAGTTCCTCTCTGCCCAAAAGTCCCAACTAACCTCTTTTGCCTAGCATTGACCATTCAAATTTTTATTAAACCAATCATAACAATGAATCTTCACACAGTGTAAAATATCCTGGAATGTTTTTCCCTTTTTTTCTAAATAAAAAGGAAACTCTAACATAGTAAAGTTATATATAACAAAAATAATTATAGCCAGGCAGTGGTGATTGCATGCCTTTAATATCAGCACTTTGGAGGTAGAGGCAGGCAGTTCTCTGTGAGTTTGAGGCCATCATGGTCTACAAAGTGAGATCCAGGACAGCTAGAGCTGTTACACGGAGAAATCCTGTCTCAAAAAACCAAAACAAACAAACAAAAAACAAAAAGAATTATCAAGTAAGAATTACATTTACAATGTCCAGTCCATTTGTATTTGTCAAATTTAGAGAAACTATTCTATTATGTACCTATCTTGATGAGTCCAAAGTTTTATACCTAAACCATTTTCTATGGTAACTTGTATTACCATCCTAAAAGTATTTTTTTAGTTCTTAAAACATTTTCTTAGATGAACAACTTAAGTTTTATATTTCTCAACCTTATAAGCTTTACATTGCTTATGTAAGTTACTTTTCTGAATTTGGTTACAAGGAAGATGGTATAACTATCTAGTCTTCAACCCCATCAGAGACCCAAGAAAGATAAAATATTACCTGAGTAAATAGGAAGTGAAAAGCAAACAACTATAGAAATGACAGAGACAGCTGGCTGCCTGGACAGTCACCCAAGTTTCCTCTGCATTGTTGGGGCTTCCATCTTCAGCCAACAGACCTAGAATATCTGACAGACTTTTCTGTGAAGCAGGGAATTTTGAAGGACTGTCCTATGTTGTCTTGGCAAAATTTGGCAGTTGCCTTCTTTTGTGTTCTGCTTGTCCAATTTGGATAGCACACTATCAGCAGTCGAGGCTAGGACAGTTTTTTGCCCAGATGGTTAGCTTTGCCATAATGAAAGCAAACTCCATGTGGAAATTGTTTAGTTCCCATCATCTTTTCTGAAGTAGATTAGTACTCTTAGAAGCAGGTCTATCTCACTATCATGAAAAGCCTTATGTTACTAAAATATCTTAAATGTCATAGTCTGTAGATCTCTGAAGTATTTGAAGACCATTTAAAAATATATCTCTAATTGACCTTGGAAACATATTTAACATGAAAAATTTGATTGTTGTAGATGACTAACTACCAACCTGCATTTCTTAATTATCTTAAATAATTTACAAAAATAGATTTCAAGGACCAGAATTTTACATTACATTTTTAAGTGAACTGCATAGGTACAATACCTTAAACAAGAGTAGAAGCATATATAATATATATATAATATATTATAGCAAAATAACTTTAAATTTGTATTAATACAAAAATCCATACTGATATAAAATATTTGGTATGTGTATTTTATT
This sequence comes from Ellobius talpinus, assembly GCA_001685095.1. NCBI lineage: Eukaryota > Metazoa > Chordata > Mammalia > Rodentia > Cricetidae > Ellobius > Ellobius talpinus. Next base: position 4,430 of record LOJH01008371.1, on the reverse strand, counting down.
TTTAGTTTAAAAGTAAATTTACCCAGTACTTGGGAGGCAGAAGCATGCAGATCTCTGAGTTTGAGGCCCAGTCTGATCTACAAGAGCTAATTCTAGGACAGGCTCCAAAGTCACAGAGAAACCCTGCTTCAAAAAAAAAAAAGTAGATTCAAAAATCTACCCTTTTTGCCTATCATTTTTATATCCCCCTTTTTTATCTTTTTATTAAAAGATTTCTGAATCTAACCTTTTTTGCTTAGTTTTTTCCCTAACCATGAGCAGTAACAACTTTCAACCAAACCCATAAATGATGATAAACATTTATAAAACACCCCTCCTCTTGGGAATGTGGGCATCATGTTCTTAAAATTACTTTCTGTTGTCTGGGGGTAGCAGAATCTTCAGGGGACCCTGAGAAAACTGGGATAATGGTCAAGTCCTGGGAGAGCTAGCTGTATCATTTGTTGTTCAGTCTCTGTGTAATGGGGAAATGCAGGGCTTGTCTGAAGTCCTGACTAGAATAGTCTGTGAGGTTGGGCTGTATCAGCTAACAGCGTTGAAGTTGCTCTGGATGCTGATTTTTGAGGAAACTGCAACAGGGGCATTCTGAGAGGCCGAATCACCTGGGCTACTTGTCTTTGTTGATGTCTGATCCTTTTGTTCTGAAAAGATACAAACTTTTAAAGGTAACATACATCTGTAGTATCCCAAGTATGGAATGTACAGTGTGCACAAATCAGCTAAAGATTTTTGTTCTATGTTTAAGGTAAAAGATATCTGTCAACTTTACAAGTTTGTACTACATAACCAAACTATAATATAAACCTCCAACCATGCCATACGAAAGGATATCATATAATAATATGTCATGAGGACTCTGTGGCTAACAAGATTTATCATGTTTCCTGCAGTCTCAGAGCTGTTCCCATGTAGAGGGATCAGCATATATGTAACCTGTCTTGTAGTTTTTCTTGGCCCTATTCTCCTGAATATTAGGTGTCCATAAACCGCTATAAGTAATATGTATTATTTTGAGCCATTGAGTTTCTGGGCAGTTAATCACAAGCTATAATGACTAATATACTATTGATCTTTGGTAGGTGTTTTGGTAAACTTGCCATCCATTTCCTTTCCAATTTTCCCCCCACTTAATCTGTAGAACATTTTCTTAGGTGAATCATTGCTAGTCATCAGCTAAGATGTCCTAAGAAAACTGAAGGTGTGGAATTCGGCTCAGTTCTGACGGCTGAGCTGTCACGGTAAGCAGTGAGATCTCCCAGTCAGCTGTTGATAACACTAAAGACTTTTAGGAGTAATTTCTTTACAAGTGAGAGCAGAAGTAGTTTCCCATATGATCATCCCCTTCAATTTGCTCCACTTTGTTTTGTGAATGAGAAACAGGATTTCTTTTTAGACTGCAAGACTTTAATACCCATGGTTCCTACCCTGCCGTGTTATGAGCAGCAGCTGCAGATGCCCTGCCATTGCATCATTCCCATGGTCTTTTCCCTCATGTTTTCAAGTCTCAGATACCCAAGGCGGTAACATTTGTGAAAGTTACATAAGCCAAGGCGAATCAATAAAGATGACAAACCAGTTAGAAGTGACTAACTGTACTCAATTTTAATTTCTCCTCTATTCCCCACCTTGTTCTTTATGCCCAGACAGTGTTGGCTGTTGTGTGGGTAGGACTGACCTAAGGTCACTCAACTAGACTGTGAAATGACTAACCCGTGTTTTCTAGTGATAACATAAGTGTGGGTCACAAAGTTGAAATGATCGTGTCCTGGCTCTTATTTACTAAGGCAGCCTTGTGATCAGTTTGCTGCAATAGTTTTACACACAGATTCCAATCCTATGATGTAGCTGGTGATATTGGACCTGATTCTAAACATTCTTTGCTCCTTCTCCTGTCTTCCTGCCAAACTTTCCCTATAGTCAGAAGAGGTCATTTCTTCTTTTGACCTTTTTTTCTAGTTGTTTTCTTCTGGGATTCTAATGAACTTGTAATATGAAGCTAGTATTTAAGACAAATAATATTGAGGCCTCTGAAGATGAACTAACTTTGGCCTGAAAGTGTCCATATCAAGCTCCATGTGCTAACATGTAAGAGGACCTCCATACTAAGTCATTTTTGTTTTTTCAGGTCAAACACATGCATGTGGTCTGGTGTCCTGGAGTTCCACAGGGGCTCCCCTTTACTATTTTACTTCTGTTTGTATCTATTTTTCAACAGCCAGCTTCCTTCTTTTTCCAGATAGCCATGTTTAATGTCCAGAATAGAATATAGTTTCAAATAGAGTTTCAAATCTTTAGTACAGATTATCCTTTTATCTCCTTGACAAAATGTTACTAATAGAACACATTATGTAGTACCTGTTGGAGTTGTTAGTTGCAAACAACAGTGTCCACTGTAAGTAGTTTTAAGTGCATTCAATGGCCTGAGAACATTCAGAGAATGCCTAGGGAAGAGTCTGAATCAAGCTTTAGGAACCTCTTACTGTGGCAACGACTGCTTCTAAAAGAAAGCTGCTATTGTGTTACTGCTATTGTGCATAGGTCCCCCAAACTTGTCAGGCTATTGTTTGGGACTCCCTTCAGCTACTTATTCCTATTATTTTGTGACTTAAGTACACGGCAGATGAGCACTTTTGATGGCTGGGACCTAGCCCGAATCCTGGCCATCATCTTGTCAGCAGCCTCATGATTGAATCCAGGCTTCTATGTGGAGGAGGAAGGGCTTGTAACGGGAGAAATGGGTGTTTTAAAAGACACTGGAGGGGAGATAGCTCAGTAGGCAAAGCACTTCTAGCACTAGTGTTGAAGAATGAAGAATGGATTTCAGATGTCCAGGGACCACATAAATGCAGGTGGGAATGACAGCCTGTTTATAATCCACTGATCTGCAAAGGAGATAGGATCCCACTAGCTAGACTAGCTGAAGTAGAATTCTGGATCTAATTGCATGGTCCTACCTCAGTGAAAAGGTGGAGAATGACTGAGGAAGATCTCTGACATCAACCAAGTGTGTTCACATGTACACGGGACACATACAGACATCCATTCACATAAGCCTGCACCCAAACACATAGTCCCCACACACATAAGAAACCAAAGATGCTGGACACTGACAAACGTGACAAACGCCTTCTGCAGACAGCAGCTCTCGAACCGCGTGTGCTGTTCTGTCGCTTGATCTTTTGGCACATTTTCCTTTGGTTCCAAATTCTCTGTTCTCTGGAGGTGGTGTTTTCCTGTTGTTCTCCCCAAGATTCTTGCCTGTCACAGGGTGTCTTTTATCATGTATTATTTATCTTAAGTGCGGCCCTGTAGACAGAAGGGAACGATCGTGAAGCCCTCAATGCTTTTCTCCACATGGCTGCTTCCTGCTTGAGCCCAGTCCAGAGGTTCTGTCTCATTCCGGTGTCCAGATTGAAGCGTTCTAAGAAATTAGATATGGTCAGTACCTAGGTATTGCACAAGCCATTTATACTGTAAGCTTTCATAGATCGCTTCTTATCATGTCCTATAGCGTAAAATCATATAATTTTAAAGTTTAAAGAGATCAACGAGATCATTAAGTTGTCATTTTATAGATGGCATAATTAGGGGTCAGGGAAATGTAATCATTTTCTCAAAGTTAATTAGTTTTGAGATTTGGAGGAGAATCCCAAGGAACTAATTCTAGCTCACGTCACCAAGCTGCAACACTCATGTGCCAAATACCACAGATCATAAACATTCATGGTATAATAAGAAAAATGGGGGAAAACAGAAGTTAGCTTTGTGTCTTCCAAGTCCATTATTGGTAATCATACATCCTGTTTTGTTTGGGGTTCCCTCAAGTCACAAAAGTAATTATTAAGAACAATGTCTCAATATACTCTAAAAATGTACTCATGCTTGGGAGATGTCTCTGTGGATAATGCACTTACCATGCAAGCTTGAGAATAGAGTTCAGGTCGCTGGTACCCACTGAAAAGCCTGGCAGGTATGGTAGCTGCCTAGAGTCCCAGCACTCCGGAGGCAGAGACAGGGGATCCTGGAACAGGCTGATTATCTAGAGGAGGTGGAACTGACAAATGCTGGGTTCCCTGAGATACCTCACTTCAATAAATAAAGTGGAGAGTGATTGAGGAAGACAGCCAATGTCTACTTTAGAACTCCATGTGCACATATGTGTATACACATGAGCATTCACATACATGGAAATGTGCATATATACATGCATGCATATTGCGCAACACAAAAAAAGAGTGGAAAAGAAAACCCAATTGAGCTGTTTCACCAGATTGTGTCACCCAGCCTGGAGTCCCTCTGACCCCAGCTGGGGTCTGATTAATTTGCTAGAGTATCTGACAGAACTCATGGCAACGCTTCTGTAAGCTTTCTCAGTTTGTTTAAAGGATGGAGCTGGGTAGTTACACGATGTGAAGCAGCCGGGGATGTTG
>LOJH01008370.1:6139-20305 GCA_001685095.1 Ellobius talpinus | reverse complement strand
CACCTGCCTCTGCCTCCCGAGTGCTAGGATTAAAGGCGTGCACCACCACTACCCGGCAATTTGAAATTCTTAAGACAGTAAAACTTTTTTTCTATTTTAAAGATTTAGTTTTACATTTATAGGTGTTTTTCCTGCACTGTGTCTGTGTATCATGTGTATGTTTGGTACCCACAGAGGCCAGAAAATGTTGGATCCCTTGCAGCTGGAGTAACATATGGTCATCAGCTGCCATGTGGGTGCTGGGAATTGAACCCAGGTCTTCTAGAAGAGAAACCAGTGCTCAAAACCCAGCTCTCCAGTCCAGTGGAAATTATTCTTAAAAATCATGTCAATCTTGCTTTTCTGTTTAGAATTCCCACTGAAGTAATTTGGTGACTTACAGACTTTAGAAAACCATAGCAATTTAACCCCTAATTTACCTTCACTCATCAGGAAAGGCCGAGAAGCCACCAACACCACTTTTAAGGGTTGGAGCAACACCATGGCAGGTAACACACATTTTCTTCTGCTCTGTACTCACTGTGACAAAGGGATTTTGTAAAATATAGTTTAGCATTCAGGAACACTTGGAATTTTTTATCATCCCGAACTCTCAGAGAAAGCTTTTAAAATATTTCTGAAATTATGGTTAAGTAAGATTTAGAAAAGGCGTATCACAGAAACAACCATGCTTTCTTTAAAAGTAGTGCTGACTGCATGTAGGTTTCTCGCTTGTTGTAAGACAGGCTGACCTGGAATGCCAGGGTTCAAGTGCTTTTGTTCTGTTGTTTGGTTTTGGCCACAGGCTCCTGAGTAGTTAGTAGTATAAGCAGGCACCTTGGTTCCTCATGGTAACATGGTAGGGTGTGTTTGTACATGTATGTTAATTAACCAGAAGAAAACTTTATAGTGGTAACAGTAAAACAAGCAAATTATAATTAAAATTTATTATTAACAATATGCAATGCTTGTCATAATAAATTATGGCTATATGCCACCACAAAGAATGTGACTGAATAGCTCCACTATTGGTAGTACGGCAACTCACCCACCTTTTGGCCGTCTGCAGTTGTACTTTATCCTAAGAGTGTCTTCAGAAAGTCACTATGAGGTAAGCTACTTAAAAACGATGTGGCGTATTGCCATGGATACGACTGTGGTCTATGCATTAAGTCTCTCTGGACCTTGGTTACCTCAAACTCAATATAATAAATATCACCTGTGTTGCTGACTCTGCGAAGCCAATGCTGTGAAAGCTCAGCCTCTCAGCATTTCTACAGGGAGGCGCTTCTGATCTGCTCTTCTCCGTGCACAGGGGCTACAAGACCTGAAGACAGGATCAGGGAAAGCAGTGTACCCTGTATTGGACTCAAGAATATATTGCAAGACTGTAAGCATGATATCCGATTTTAAAATGACAGGAAATATGCTAAGGACTGGTGAGATGGTTCAGTAGGTAGAGGCGTTTGCCAAGCCTGACACCCTTAGTTTGATCCCCAGGACGCATAGTGAGGGCTAGAGCCTACGCCTGCGAGTTCTCCTTGAACTGCTGCACTCCTGACGTGACACACACACACACACACACACACAATAAATATGTAACTAATAAGAGAGAACCTGTTAAGATGTTTCCTATCTTAAGGAAATTGTTTACAGACCGAGTATGATCTTAGTACATATATCCTGATATGTGCCCAAACTCAGCAAAACAGTTTCAGGCCTTGTTCTCAGTACAGCTTTCACCATGTCTGCTCTATGTGAACCGGGATGTGAATTCCTGGCGGAGATGACCCTTTCTTACGTGTCTTTGGTATTCTGGGTCTAGATGCAAAGCAGACTCTCAGAGTATGTGAGATGGAGAAGTGGATGGATAAATAAATGGCAGTCGGATGGAAAGACTCTTCAGGGAAAGAGTCACAATGCACAGGACAATTAATTGTGTATCATAAAATGAAATAATTCATATCAAAATATTTTCAATATACAAAAATAATATATAATAAATATTTTCCTTGGAGGTAAACAGAAAAAAAATTTTGTTACAAGGCAGTAATAGGAGTGCAAGGTTTTTACAAAAAGGCTAATATCAAGGCCAATCAATTAGCTGAAATCCAATTCATAGTTTAGAATCCAACTGCATCAGCCTACTGCTGCTTATCTCAAAAGTGCAGAAACACAACATCCTTTTAAAGACAAAGTTGATAAAAGTACATTCCTTAATGTACAGAAAATTCTGGCCCACATTAAAGTCATAAAGGGTGAATAATATGATTGGAGAAAGAGTGAGAGAATTAAATATGGGATAAGCATTTGGAAAAAAAGAAAAGTTAAGAGTCCAGAAGTCGGTCAAATGCAGTAAGCAAAAGTGAGAGGCAAGAAACACATGAGACTGCTCCACTCAGGCTGCGGGTGGCAGCAGTGCCCATCACCGCCGCCCCTCACTACCCTTCTCCCACGTGCCCCCACTGCGTACAAAGAGGAAGCTCAGGAGTTCAAGGCCATTCTCAGCTAGATACCAAATTAAAGCCAGCCTGCTGCATGTATCCAAAACTACAAAACTGTAGACGTCAGCAAATACACCATGAGGGAAAACAAAACCACTGAGAACAATAATAAATAAAATATTGGGCCGGAGAGATGGCTCAGTGTCTAAAAGCACCAGCTACTGTTCCATAGGATCCAACTTCTAGTTCCAGTACCCATGTGTGTATACATGCTTGTATACATATGCATTCACTTTGTGTGTGTGTATGCATAACTCTTACTATGTTTTGGGGTGCTGGGGATAGAACCTAGGGCTTCACACATACTCAGCATGAAATCTACCACTGAAATACACACCAGCTCCAAAAAATGGTACATACCTGTGATCTTAGTTCTTGGGAGGCTTAGGCAGGAAGATCTTGTGTTGAAGACAAACCCAAAAATTTAGTGATATTTTGTCACAATAAATGAATAAATGTGCTAAAAATTATTGTTAAAAAGATTCCTTTAGTCAGTATTTACTATTAGGTTTTCAAGGATTCATTTCTTTCCCTTTCTAATGCAATGAAACTTGCTTATTAGAATGGGATTTGGTATAAGATGGGTTATTTTGGATCAGTCCCAGAGCACTGAGTTACTAAAGGTAAAAAGTGGCCTTTCCAATAAGGTGGCTTAGGTCCCAGGGACATTATAAGCTCCTAAGTGAGACACAGGCCTAGCCACTAATGGTCCCACCAAATGAAACCTTACTAAACACCTGTTCTAAAAAAAGCAATGAAAATTATTTAAGTCCAGTGGATCATAGCGTTGGTCATTTTTGTTCCAGATAACCCCTCTCCTGTGATGTTTTTTTATTTTCTTATAGGATAGCTATTTCATAAGAAGGATTTAGTTTCCTTATGCGTGCACTGTCTGATATAGCCTTATATTTTTTAAATTATGAAATTTCTAATTAAAAATACTTCTTTACAAAAGAATCAGTGCTTTTATCCTTGCAGATAGACAAGACTACCAAAAATTCATAAAAAATCAAATTTCTGTGTAACTCACTGAGAAAGATTAAAGAGAGGTGGGAATTGTGTGGCAATCCAATATACAAATAATATACCATTGGCTCCTGATGGCTATGACAGCCAGTCCTTCAGGTGATGTCACGACAGGCACTTTGCACAGATGTTTATAAGCACTTCTAACGGATTAAACACTTTGAATGTATTTTATTTTATGCAGAAAACAAGGCAAAGTCCTATTTTAGAAAAATGTAGAAATGGCTCCTTTTAAATAATTAGTGTATCGAGTAGAAAGATAAGAATAAAAGTAAGGCTTTATGGAAACAGAAACAGTGCCCAATTTCAAAACCCATAATAAAACCAATTTCAAAATTTTATTATTATAAAATTATTTTATAATAATAAAATACACAGTAGGAATATAGTTAAGGGTGCTCATTAGTTTCGTACACAATTTGAGAAAGCTTTACATGGTCCAGCTACCATTCAGCTACCTACTTTCTACATATACCTTTCTTTCATGAATGGCCAGTCTCCAACTGGCAGAGTTGGCGTATGGCCTATGTGCTGTATGTACTCTGTATGTACTTTCGACCATAAATGTAATGCTAAATGATTACTTCTTGTGCATTAAACATTTAAGACAAATTACTTGATAATTTCTGCTATGTATTTCAAAGAGTTGGAAAAATAAGCCAGCCAAAGCATTTTTCTTTGAGTCTGTAACAGTTACTATTGCCAGTTATTTGTCCATAGTGAGTGAAGGCATCGTGGAAGCCAGGGGGCACAGCAGAGGCGCAGCGACCTCACTAACTGCTCTATGCCAGGTACTCCTTTGCACGTCCTTCTATGTTCCAATTTTAACTCTAAAAGCATCTCTTGTTATCACTAGCAAAAATGGTCTATCTATCTCCTACTTTCAAAAGGCCAGCAGCTTACTTTCAGGACGATCATCTTGTTCTGAATAATGACCCGAGGAGACCCTCTGATCTATTACAATGCTATCCTTGTATAAAAAAAATTGTAAATATTGTTGAAATACTGAGAGCTTGTGGAACATCTCTGAAAACTACTTAGTAACATGCAGAGCGTTAGATTTTGGGAAAAAAATCATGTAGGGAAAGAGATGGTGTTTGTGGTTAAGTTGGGTATCTAACTGCAAAATGATTTGTTTGATGTTTTTCGTGTAGTCTAATGATTCCTCTAAAGGCAATTTCAAGCCGGGTGTGATACAGTACACTTGACCCAGAGCTTGGAAGACGGAGACAGGAGAACTGGGAGTTCAAGACTGGAATGGAACACATGAAATCTTGTCTCAAAAACAAAAACAAAACACCCAACCAAACAACAAAAACAAAAGAAGGGTAACTCTCCACAGGTATCAAAAATGCTCAAACTGCAACAGATAAAATAAATACTCAGTGTTCAAAGTCACCACACACATACGTATATTCCCAGAATGCAGGTAAGACAGCTGAACTTTTCTATACAATTGTATGCTTTATTTTAAGCATTTTGGAACAAAAACGGACTCAGAATAAAATACCAACAGATATTCCTTTAAATTGCTTAAAGGATTTGCAAGCCTTTACAGTCCTAATGTCCGTATTTTATAAAAGAAACGAATTCCATCAATGGCAGGGTAATGGCATACGAGTATCAAGTCTGAGGCCCAGCTAGGAACAGAGGCCATGTTTCTGTCCTCCACCACACATTCTCTCCAGAACCTGACTACTCCCCCATCTATGATTTAAGATCCACAATAGGAAAAACAGTTTTTTTCCAAAACAATGCAGAAATCACTTTCTAAATTCACAGATAAATTCCTGCGTTGGTAAGTTGTCAATTTAAATTTCATGTACCAGATCTAAATGCTATCAAAATGAGAACAAATACATGCATGTGTGATAATGCACTTACTCAAAAAAAAGAACATAAAATATAACTACTGGGAATTTTTGACTTGCTAATAAACCATGCAGAGTAGTTAACGCCTTATAAAGTTTCAGTTCAGGCTGGATTCAGCTCCATGTTAAAATGCCCCCTTAGCATGTAAGGCCCTGGGCTTGATCTCCAGCTACACATACACGCACCATACTCTCAATTCAAAGCATCCTAAAAAGTCTAAATGTCCATTCTTTGGGGAAAAAGTCAGTGGATGCAATTTTGGACTGTGAGAGGTGACCGCCTTTTATAAATACTGGTCAGATATACAGTTCCACTCCCTGAAACTTGCACACCCCCAAAATTCATAGTAGATTCCTCTTCTTTAAGGGAGCATATTTCAGAGACTGTCTTATATATGAGTACATGTGTACACATATATACACACACATATATATGTAACATTTGCTTATTTATTAAACTTACATGCCAAGTTTTCCAATTTAATAGTTACAGAATTAAAACTTTATACTAGAATGTACCACATCGCTGGCACTGCTAGGATCTGTGTATTATTTTCATATATGTGTACATGTGTACGTGTACATGAGTGTGTGTACATGCGTACACGTTGTGGTCTGTGTATATGTGTGTGGAGGCCAGAGACTGAGGCATATCACTCTCTATGATGTCAGGGAAGCTAAAAATTTAGAACTGATACTTGGAATATTTCAAATGACATCCTATAACTGCAAATAATTTTGTTCCTGATATTTTAGTTTTAGCAAACAAAAATACCCCAATTTCAAGGAAATATGTATACTCTTTCCTTTTTTGTTCTAACAACTAGTTGTAAACAATTTTTTTTCTTTAGACTTTGAAACAGGCCCCGAGCCTCAGTCTTCCACACGCTGGGAAAGCAGCTGTGTACGCTGTGCCCAACCTAAGGCTAATGAAACAGCAAGCTTTGGAGATAAACTATGCTTTCTAGAAACATCTTCTGTGAATTTGAATTAAAATATACAGCAACATATGGATGAAGTATGTCTAGATTCAACTGAGCTTAATCTTTGTATATTAGTATGAAGCCATATTAAGTGAGCTATAAAATAACTGTGTGAAACTGGAAGTGCCTCAGGAAACTAAATATTAGAGGAAAGTACTTTGTATGGATTAGCTAGTTAAAACTCTAGAATAAAACTTGTATTTCTGAGCATAAAATAGACAAATCAGCTAATGAGTTAAAACGGAAATATATGTCAAAAATTAAAATTATAACATTTACCCAAAGTGCAAACTATTATTTACACAGGCTCAACAAAACCCTAACAGCATTACCTAACGTCAGCCCCCGACTACTGCCTATGGGTCCTCACGTCTCGCGTGAGCTTTCCCAGCTCTAACTCGCATATACGAGTTGTCGGCTCTGTTCCTTCCACCAGAATGACTCCACTCAACTTTGTGTCTCTGCAACCTTTAACTTTCATTTCTGGCTGAATCCAGTTACAGTTTCAAAAAGGTCTTCTGCTGAATTATTACTGGATCTGTCAGTTTCATCTACTTCAGTCTTTTCTTCATCAGTATCAACAGGATCAAAAAGTTCAGGTGTGTAACACAGAGAGTCATCTTCTGCTTCTGTATCAATAGCTTTACTTGAACCGAAACGCCTGGGCTCTTCACTTACTGGAGGCAATTCACTATCCGGATATAGGTCTTTCTCAGAGCAGAACGGCTGTTTGGAATGGTTCTTAGCGGGAGTAGCACCAACCTTCATTGACGGAATCATGACTTCTGACTGAGGGCAAGGTGCTAATGATGCGTTTGCTGTTTCGTTTGAGGACACATATTTATCTGTGGGCAGCAAAGCAGTTTTATCTTCTGTTTTTGCTGTGTTGAAGGTGGAAGAACCAGAGACATGGCTCTCTGATGACACACGTGCAGGTGTGCAATTCTTTACTTTACTAGTGAAGTGCTGTCTCAGAGAATTAAAGACAGGCCAGCTGATTGGCTCTGCTTGCTTCCCGAAAGTTGGGCTTGAGGATCTGGAAATCACATTTTTCTCTGTTTTCACTGTTTGAACAGACTCTTCTCTTAGTATTGGATCACCTAGGAACACAAAACTTAAATCAGTCTTAACTCTGTGCTCCTAGGTAACATTAACTGTTATGTTAAAATGCTATTTTTAAATTAGAAATACTTTAACAGCCGTTAAAGTCAGTATTTAACAGCAGCTACCCCCAGCAACACTGAACTTTCATCTTGGAATTTAGAGGAGAGAATGTCAACTCTAAAGAAACAGTGGTACTCCAGTAGTTCCTGGCCTGAGTTAAAATCCTATTTGCAAATGACCAAAATATAAATGCTATGAAGACTACAAAGCTGCCCAAGAAGAGGAAGGGTAAAAAGAAAGAGGAAACGACCAAGTGGAGAGGGAACAGGCTGCTGCCTGGGGAGCCCTGCAGTGTAGAGCGCTGGCCCAGCATGTGCAAGGCTGGATCCAGCACTGTAGGGGGAAAGAAAAAAGTTTGCCTCAAAAATCCACTCATTAGTGACCAAGAAAAAGACTAACCCTCTCAAGGACACTGAGGGTTGCAAGGCAACCATCATGCTATTCCTCAAATTATAAAACTGGTCAGCATGTAGGACCGGAACTGGATCCTGGGTTTCCTGATTGCCACTGTAACAGCCTTGAAGTCACTCTGACACTTACTTAAAAGCACATAGCACAAAATATTTGAGAACAGGGATGTTCAGCTACACTAATTATTAAAATTAAAATTATACCCAATCTCCAGAATCTGACATTTTTTTTCTGTTACAGGCCAGATGGCAAATATTTTAGGTTTTATGGTCCATATTATGTCTGCTTCAACTATTCAAGTAGGCTTAGCTATTCTAGGATAAAAATACAATAGCTCAACTTTGTTGCTTTTGGATTATGTAAACAAGTGAATATGACCTAGTTGCATTAAACTTTAAACATAAAACAAGCCAACAGGATGGGCCAGGGTTCAATCCCTGATATATCCATGATTTCTAACACTTGAAGACAGGTTTTTTTTTAAAGATTTATTTATTTATTATGTATACAGTGTTCTGTCTGCACGTCAGAAGAGGGCACCAGATCTCATTGTGAGCCACCATGTGGTTGCTGGGAATTGAACTCAGGACCTTTGGAAGAGCAGCCAGTGCTCTTAACCTCTAAGCCATCTCTCCAGCCCAAGACAGGATTTTTTATCATTTAGAACAAATGATTCACATCCCAGGGACCTTTCAATTACAGAGGCTTGATGCAGTTAAGGCTGGCTGGCCTTGAGTTCTTTCTTTCTTTTTTAATTTAATACTTTTGTATTACTATTACTGTTTCTGTCTTAAATCTGACGTTTATTTATTGTGAGTATGGTGATGTGGATGCACACATCAGGCATGCATGCAGAGCTCATAGAGACACCTTGCAGGAGTAAGTTTATTCTTTCCAGATTCTAGGGATCAAACGCAGGTTGTCATATGTGACAGCAAGTACCTTTACCTGCTGAGCCATCTCACCAGTCCTGGCCTGGAACTCCTGATTCTCTCACCTCTGCCTCCAGAGTGTTGGATTATGGGGTTACAGGTATGTACCATGATACCCAGTTTAGCTCAACTTTTATAAAGCCTTTACAATGTCTACCACTTCTATAGCATTTTACAATGCTATATTTATTATCTTATTTGAGTTTTACAATTCAACTTAGAGGGATAGGCAGGAAGGTTATTCACATTTTCTATTATAATTTAAAAAGGCCAAGTGGCTTGCTCACAATTACAATGCTGGTTAAGTGGCAAAGTTAATGAAAAAGCAGAAAATACACTTTGGTATTTTAACAAAAGTCTGGTCCTCATTCAAACATGCTGTATTATCTTATGAATACTTCGTGCTATAAACTAACATATTTCAGGGAATTAATCTGTACCCAAATCATTATCATTGTCCTATTACATAATGAATAGGTAAATGGGAAGAATTCAACATACTTTTCTTCCTTCTGGAGACGCCGTGACTCAGTACTGAAGGGATTTTAGCAGCCATCTGGGGATACTGCAGCTCCTGGACACACACTTTCGCGTCTTCTTCCCTAGAATTTTCTGGCGATAGATGACTTGCTTTTGACACACTTGTCAGAGAGCTATCCTCCAAACAGGCCACTTTCAGAGTAGACTCCCTGTCTTTTATACATTCTTTGTCTTTTTTGGATCGATTAGTAACTTTCTGGTGCCTTTTAGAAAACTCAGTCAGGGACTCCAGGGCACTTGCAAAGGTTGAGTGGTGGTGGATCTGCTGCCTCACCCATTTAGAGAGTCCTAAAAAACAGCGGAGCCAAGTGAGAAACTGGTTACTTAGTTACCAAAATATTTATGCATTAACTTTATTGTTTCTAGTGAAGCAACCTAATTTGCATTTGAACATAAGGAATGGTTTTCAATCTTTTATATATTTGAATATATAAATATATATATATTTGCATGTATATGAGCTATGAAGAGATTATAGCCTGAAAAATGTATCATTAGTTTCAAAATACTTAGCAAGTTGAAAATGCAGGCAGTGTGCCCAACCCACCCCAGCAGAGCTAAGCCACACAGGGAACTGAGAGCACCATATGCTTGCTGCTGTGATTATGGGATGCACTGGGGGTGCAGTTCCTGCTGCTGCCAGCATCTCAGACACCCGATCACCAGCTAGGCAAAGAGCAAACCGCTCTGAAGGGCGGTTTCTGCTGAATGTGTGCCGCCTTCACAGCACTGGAACGGTGAACCACTGGAAGTCAGAAACATCCATAAATTTAGTTTTATCAAAATTCCTCAAAATTGGGCCAGTAATATAAGTCCGAGGGTGTAAGTGCTGTGCAAGCCTGAGTTCAACTCCTGAAACCCATGCAAAGGTGGAAGGAGAGAAGTAAATACCAAGTTGTCCTCTGACCTCTACACTTGCCCATGGGCACTCCCACTACATCATACATGCTCCTATACAATAATAATGAATAAAACAAAAAATTCAAAATTCCTCAAAATATACATATCAATACCATGCAGGGCAAAAAACTATAAAGAACACAGTATTCCATGTTATAAATCTAAATTTGCCTCCTTTTCCAAAAATAAACTCAAGATTCAGTCTCAGTTTTTTGTTGTTGTTGTTTTAAATTTTGTCCCTTCCTCTACTCATTCCTTAAACTACTCTGGGAGTGGAAGAAGCAACACTTTCCTGGAGAAAATCATGTCTATCCAAATTGTTACTTATTTACACATTAATAAACACAAGAGATATGATTTTATCAGGGAAATGCTGAAAAAGTGCATGAAACTATATGAAATGAACCTTAGTAAGAGCTTACGGTGTTTTGTAGTATAGTTAGTTTAAACTAAAATAAAAAATATTTAGATTTAAAAATTATCCGGATTATCATAAAACAAATATCCCTAGATAATGCTGCAAAAAACTGGCATTGTTTTTTGGAACAATTGTGCTTTTTAAAATTATTCACTTATTTGTGTGTACGTGCATGCATGTGTGGTAAACACGTGTGAGTGTGGCTTGTGAGCTCACGAAGGTCGGAGGCCGATGCTGGGTGTCTTCCTGTATTATTTTCTACCATACTTTTTTGAGACAAGGTCTCTCCTCACTGAACCTAGAACTCACAGTTTTGGTTACAATGGTTGGCCAAGCAAGTCCCAAGATCTGTTTTTCTCCTTCCCTGCATTTCTGATATTACAAATGTATGTAACTGTAGCTGGCTTTCACATGTGTGCTGAGAATCTGCACTCAGGCCCTCAAGTTTGGGCAGTAAGCATTTTACCCACTGAGCTGCCTCCCCAGCCCCACAACTAGCAGCTCAAAAAGTCACCAAGGCATTATACGTTTAAAGAAGATAAAACGGGGTTTCACGTAACCTAAATTATTATACTGTAATTTCAAGTATATTTCTTTAGTTTATGTATTTATGTATGAAAATAGAATTTAAACAAATTAAACAAAAATGTGTCATTAAAATAAATCTAATGCATCATGTTAGTATTACCAAAGGAAACACTTCATAATTTATGAATATCTGAAAATTAAAATAATACAGAAATTGGGAAATATTTGATTCTAAAGCATTGATTACATCTGAGTTATAAAATAAAAATTTGAGTTTTTATTTTTTAAGAAAAACACTAACATTAACTTTATTTTGAAAATTGAGTGTATCAAATGGAAATGTGAAATTCTCTAAAACTGAAAAATTTCAGTGCTATCATTTCTTTATTTTGACCTTTTCATAAACAAAGAAAGTCTTTTTAGCACAAGACGTCATTGGTGGTCTTTGACACTGAGCAGGGTCTGAGCTCCACCTACTGACTAAACACTAGTACTTAGTAATTTTGCTTTTAGTTACTGCTTGGTCTGAGGTGCTGCTTTGTTTAGACACAACAAAAGTAGGGGGGAAAAACTCAGAGCAATATACTCTGCTTTAAATGCCAAGAGCTCCGTGACAGCGAGCATATTTCCAGCACTGACTGAACAGACTGTCACAGTGGATACAAACCATGGGCATGGACTACCTGTTAGACGGCTGTCTACGTACCTTTCTGGCCACCTGCACTCTATTTCCTTTTAGGAAACACTGCTTTGACTAACATGAACTTTATTTTGTGTGTATGCATATTGTCTATGTGTGTGCACACCTGTGTGTATGCCTATATGTGGATTCTGGAGATTGAAGTTAGGCACCTTCTTCAATTATTCTCCACTTTATTTTGAGACAGGATTTCTCTTTGAACTAGAAGCTTGCCAGTTTGGCTATACCACCTGGCCAGCAAGCTCCAGCAAGCTCCAGCAAGCTGCCTGCCTCCCTTCCCTGCAGCACAGGAGTTATAGAAGTGCTCCCTGCACCTGGCTTTTATGTGGGTGCTGGAGGTATGAACTCTGGCCCTAATGTTTGCATGATAAGCACTGACCAACTGAGTCAACTCCCTAATTCTTTAAATAAAGCTCAGAAGAACGGAAACAAAAAGAAACAAGCAAATAAATATAACAGCAAACTTGAAAATAAATCAGTCAAGCAGTCAAAAGAGATGCACTTACATGAGTGAAAACCTTAGTATTTTTTGAAAAATTAATTTTTGAGGAAGACCTTTTTCTTTGACAATGGTAAAAATATTGCTACATTATTAAATTATGTACCACATCCTACAAAACTGAGAAGCAATAATTAATTTAATGGTCGATGATTTAAAAATTTCTCATTTATAAAGACTTTTCACAAACACATGAGAATTCAAAGACTAACTTTTCAGTTAGTGGAAACTGTCCATGTTTGATCTCATGATTCAAATTCTCAAACTCTTCATTATTAACAATGAAGCTACAGAGGTCTAGAGAGATGGTTTAGTCAATACAGTGCTTCTTGACAAATACGGAGACTTGAATCTGCTCCTTAGAACTCATGTAAAAAAGCTGGGAGTGGTGGTGCACACGTGTAATCCCACTGCTGAGGAAGTGGAACAGGCAGATCCCTGGGACCTGTGGCCAG
The DNA here is from genome assembly GCA_001685095.1 of Ellobius talpinus. Taxonomy (NCBI): domain Eukaryota; kingdom Metazoa; phylum Chordata; class Mammalia; order Rodentia; family Cricetidae; genus Ellobius; species Ellobius talpinus. The sequence continues at coordinate 7,395 of LOJH01008370.1, read as the reverse complement.
CCAGCCTGGCCTAACCATTGAGATCCTGTTTCGGCAAACAAGCTGATGGCTCCTGAGGAATCACATCTGAGGTTGACATCCAAGTACATGCACACACATACATTTGTATCCCTATGAACACATACACACACATGTCATAAAAATAGAAGCCATAGAAAATATAAAAAAATTATGATGGCAGAATAGGAAACCCCAGATCCCACGTTCCTCCTATAGAAATATGGATCCAATAATTCATGGCCCAAACCCCTTTATGAGAAATCCAGAGACAAGTTAAAAAGTTTTGGAACCCAGGCTGGAGCAAAACCAATTGCATCAGAGCAGGCAGGAGAATGTGTGACACCTTCTCACCACAGTCCCGGTCTCGGAACCGTGCCACAGGCTAGGAGAGAAGTCCCTGGGAGGGAGACTGAAGAGTAGGCCCAAGGTTCCGAAGCATTTGCTTCTGCCCGCTCTTGTCTTGCAGTGCTGGCAGCAGGCTGCTGCTCCAGAACCACAGGACAGGACAGAGGCTGCTCCAGCTCAGCAGCGCTTCAGCACAGAGAAGACTAGTGTGCAAAGGGTGCCAGTTTTCCAGTGAACAGCTTAGGACTGGACTGTCTCAGCCACTAGGAGCACTGACACTGAATGGCTCATCCTCCAATGCCTGGAGGCTGCTGAGAACAAGAGAGCCGGATGGGGAGCAGGCTGCTGCGTAAGAGGCCTCACAACAAGAGACAGACAAGCATGAACATCTCTAGGGAGAAAAGGGGCAAAGAGAGAAACTGGCAAGGCCATCATCTAATTAGGTATCCACACTGAGCATGCAAAGACATTAGATCCATACAGAAGATCAAAGGGGCTGCCAGCCGCCTAGCAGAGCTGGCAAGTGAAGGTCTTTCTATGTGAAGGTACTGTAGTAAAGACTTCCGAGAGAGAGGTGACTTTCATCAAATGTGTGTAGAGACCAATACAACGTTACGAAGACACATGGGACACACGTTCCCCATCATAAGAACGAGGTAACTGCAAAAAGGATGAGAGCAGAAGAGGGGAGGAGATACAAGAGAAAGAGTGTGAGAATTAATCATCAAAGAGAAAAAAATGAAAAAACAAGAAAGAACCAAATTCTGGAGCCGAAACATTCACTCACTAGAGGGGCTCAGGAGCAGATTTGATTAAGCAAAGGAAAACCTTAGCAAAATCTAAGATGATCTGAAACACAGAGGAATAATAATAATAATAATAATAATAATAATAATAATAATAATAATAAT
>LOJH01008369.1:10251-29691 GCA_001685095.1 Ellobius talpinus | reverse complement strand
GAAGAAGAAGAAGAAGAAGAAGAAGAAGAAGAAGAAGAAGAAGAAGGAAGAAAACAGACCGAGAGAACAATCCAGAAAGAACTGGGTATTAGTGGTTCCATTAAAGACTCCATCACAGGCCTCTTAAAGGTTGTATTAATTACATCTTATCATCTCTGTGATAAATCTTCTGACTAAAGAAACTTAAAGGAAGAAGGGATTATTTTGGCTTATACTTTGTGGGCATATAGTTCCTCATGATAGAAAAAGTGAGTCAACTGGTTCTATTTTGTTTGCTGTTCAGGAAAAGATGAATGATGATACATTGTACTTAGGTTACTTTCTCCCTCTTATTTAATCAAGGACCCTGGCCCATGGAATAGTGCCAACCACACTAAGCATAAGTCCTCCCATCTCACTTAGCTCAACCTGGAAATTCCATTGACAGACACACCTTGAGGTGTTCTCCCTCCATGAGTGTTCTGAATCCCATCATGTACCTCAAGGAGAACTAGAACTTGTATGGATTTATAAATAATTTCAACCCCTCCTCGTGACATTTTCTTGAACCATAAAATGGAGAAACAGTGCTCACTGAGCTACCCTTTGTGTGTAATCTTCAGACTAGAAAAATGTCAAATTTCATGATTTTTTTGGATTTTGAAAGTGAACATGAAATGAATACAATAGTTTGTGACTCACAGAAAATAGTTATCTGGAATAGAAAAAATACTTGTTATGAAAAATATCAACATCTTGATAGGCAAATCACTTTCACCAAGGATGAGCTAAGGAGTAGTAATTAATAGCTCCATATCACTGTAGGTCAGGCTATGCTGACAATATATATATTGTTTATATGTTGATATGTTTAGACATAAACATATATCCATGTTTATATGTTTCCAATTTACACTGAAATTTATCTTATCTTTTTAAACATTTAGTTTATTTATTTGTGTGCATGTGTGTGTCTCTATATGTATATGCACACATGTGTGTAGGGTGCATGCGCTTGTGCTTGCACAGAGGCCAGAAAGAGCATTAAATTTCTCAGAGATATTTGGACACCTGTCTTGCTACATGGATTCCAAAATCTGAAGCTGGTTCTCATGATTTTGCAGCAAGCATTGTTAACTGTTGAGTCCTTCTTTTTTTTTACATTTTGTGCTGGTGGCAATTAGGACGAAAATGGAATTTTAAGAACAATATAAGCTTTAAAATCCAAGAGAGAATTTGTTAAAGATTCTAATGGAGCACTGCTCTGGGTTCAGTGTTTATATCCCACCCTCAAAGCACTGAATCTTCTCTCTAGGCCCTGGTACTGAAATTTACAGAAAGTATTGTAAAGCTCATTTCCATCATATGATAAATCTAAATCACTTAAAACAAACTCAATCAAACACCTAGGGCATAATTGAAACACTTGTTATTGCTGTTGTGTTTATGATGATAGCACTGAGTCTGTTGAATATTTGCCAGTCGCAGGTCACAAATCTTTTCTGTGGCTGACTTAGAGCATTTGAGCTGTTGTAACAGACAATGTAGAATAAGGAATTCTAATGTAATCTAAATGACTTTTTCACAGGTAGCAAATTGAGAAGTTTAGGGTCAAGGTGCCAGCAGGAACAGTGTAGTGTGAAGGCTGCTCTGTGGCCTCCTGTAGCTGTGTATGTGCTGGAAGGCATGACAATGGTGCCTAGCATGTCTCCATGTCAGAGAAAAGATGCAAGAGTTGAAAATCCTTCTACTACTCTGTTATAAGGTCACTAATCTCATTACAAAGGCGGAGGCCTCATTATTGAATCTTTCTCCCAAAGGCTCCATGTTCCTGCCACTGTAAAAGGAATCAAGTCATTTGGTTTGTGGTATATAAACAGTGAAATCATAGCAGTGCTCAGCTAAAATCTATATCCAATTCTCTTGGATTTTAAAGCTTATGTTATTCTCAAAATAACACTTTCCTTCTAATTACTATCAGGACAAAACTGCTGAAGAAAATGACTCTCTGATTTCAAAACCACTACAAGCTCACAGCCATTTAAAGACTATGGGGCTGGGATGAAAAACAGAAATATAAATTATGGCATAATCTAGAGATTCCATAAATAAACCTCACCAATATGGTTAAAGGAGTTTTTTATGGGAGTACCAAAAATATTCAATGAAAAAAAATGTTCTTTTGAACAAGTGGAACATTTGAATCCCTGGTAAAAAAATGAAGTTGGACTATTATCTAATACAAAAGTTGTCTAAAAGAGACCAGATACCTACTTAGGACTTACTAAGTAAGACTTAAGACAATACTCTGTTCATGAAAACAAAAACATGGATAAAACTTCCTCACAATGAGTTGTCAGTGTTTCCCTGGAATGAAAGTTAAAGGGAGAGAAACAACACTGAAAAGATGGTAAAGTGGAATCATAAAAAAAATTAAAATTTTAGTGCATCAAAAGACAGAAGTCTAAAAGACAACTCAAAGAAGATAGAAAGTGCTAGTGAATTATGTTTACTGAATTTAATATATAAAATAGAGAGAGAGGTTCTAAAATACAATACAGTACAATAACAAAACCCAAGAACCATGAATCCCAATGGATACAAAATTTAAGTATATATTCCCTAACAGTTATAGAAAATCTTCATTGGGGACTAGAAAGTTGACTCCATATATAAAATTCTGGCTGTGCAAACACAAGGATGAGAGCTCAAACAGCAGATCCCACTTATTGCACCTCTGTAGCTTCATGGAGTCAATGAGATATGGGAGTACAGACAAGAGAATCCTCAGAAGGTTACAGACGAGTCAAATTGGTCTGTTATCCTTTCATCTTTATCCCATTTTTTGTGAATAATGCTTTTACTATGAATATGTTCGTGCTTTTCATGACAAGTGCTAGTGCACCAAAGCAGTGAACATCAAGTTGGAAGTCAAAGATTGGTATGAATGGCTGCCGTCTATCCTTCATATGACAAATACATCTGTACTCAAAAACAGGAATTCTCATCTAAATACACATGGCATACACAATAACACCACACACACATTAAAAAGGTCTAATGTCCTTAATCATTATAAGAAGCTACATTATTCCCTTTGGGATGGTTATGTTAACCAAGCACACAAACAAATAAAACCAGAAAATAGGTGTTACAGAAGATGTGATGACATTGCTCCATTATTCACTCTAGATGGGAGTGCATGACAGTCTGTACTCTGTAAAAATCAGTCTGATAAAAAATACAGTAAGGCCGATCATGTATCCAGAGAAAAACCATACCTATAGGGCTAGTCACCCCAAATGTCATTGGTTAAGCAGATTGAACTCCCATAACATTTCCCTTTTTTTCTAATTAAGAAGGTTCAAATCCTAACATAAAGCTATATAAATAAGACTATTAAGTATTGTCCAGAAGAAATAAAAGATAATAATATACACAAAAATGAAACTGCAACCAATAAGAAAAACATCAAGCAAGAAACACATTCTAAATGTCCAGACAACAGGTAATAATCGGCAAATTACAAAGACTACTCCAATAGCTATTCTATCCTGAAGAGTCTAAATCTTTTACCTTATTTGCCATTAGCTAAAATTTGAGAGAATTGTAACTATAACTATCCAGTCTTCAGCTTCATCAAAGAACTGAGAAGGAAAGTATTATTACCTAAGTAGATAGGAAGTGCAAGCAGGCAATTTCCAAAGGTGCAAGAAGTGACAGAAACACCTGGCTGCCTGGACAGTCACAGATTTTTTTTTTCTGCAACATTGGGGCATCCAATTTTGGCTACAGGCCTAGAATATCTGACAGACCATTTTCAAAAGCAGGAAAATTTGAGAGACTGTTATACCCTATCTTGGCAAGGTTCAGCAGTAACTTTTCCTTGTGTCCTGCTTGTCCAGATAGGACAGCATGCTTACATTCAGCACTCAAGGCAAAGTCAGTTCTTTGCTCAATAGACTAGTTTTGCCAAGAAGAAAACAAGCTCCATATGGAGTGTATTTGGTGCCATCATTCTTTTGGGAATAGATCAGGGCTGCCAGGAACAGTCATGTCTCACATTAAGCAGATTCTATGTTAGTAAAACATTTAAATGACAGATTCTGTAGGTCTTTGAAGTGTTTAAAGGTTACCTATCTATATGGAATACATCTTTGTGTATCTAGAAAACCTAACCAACATAAGAATGACAAATAAGGGTGACTATTAATCTGTAATTCTTAATAACCTATATAACTTAAAGACTAAAGCTTCACATTATAAAAATAAATGATCTGTATACAGATGTACAGTATAAGGACAATGACATCAAAATTGTGACAATATACAAAAGCATCTTAATCAGAGGTAGAAATAGTACAATATGACAAAAATCACCTTAATTTACATCAATTTACAAAATATCCTAAACAGAAGTAGAAACATACATACTGTATGACAAAAAGAATCAGACATTTGTAGCAATATACAAAAATATTTTAACCATAAGTAGAAACAGGAATTAAAATAATATAAAAGATAGGAAAAGATGGAAAATACATAGGAAGTCTGGATTCTGTATAGTATTGTGTTGATTCTGAATTTTTTTTGTTTGCTGAAAAGCAAAGGACAGCTGCTGAGAGACATGGAATTGATACCAACCTAAATATTTTAAAAATGCTTTAACTTTAAAACAAAAGTCAAAAAATTCTATTTGTAAAATGAAATTTAGAAGATTTATTGATTTGGAGAAGTTGCTTTGCTTTTTTTTCCACACAGGAAACAAGAGACTGAGGATTCCTTCCAGGTTAATGTGGATTGATTGAACAAGACACCCTGAAGGTCTCCAATGGAAGCAATGGCCTGTTTCACTGAGAAATCTGCCAGATACTCTAGGGCTATAGGCTGAAGACTGATGTTCCAATGTTACAGAAGAACTTTGGATGACTTTCCAGGTAGCCAGATACCTCTGTCATTTCTAGGGTTTTGGAAGTTGCTTACAATGCACTTCCTGTTTATTTAGGAAATATTTTATCTTTCTGGGATCTTTCATGAAGTTAAAGACTAGATAGTTATAATTATAGTTTTTCCTTAGTTATGATGAAAGATAAATCAGATATGCAATTTTAGACTCACAAAGATAGACTAGATGATAAAATATTTTCTTTAATTATTTCTAAATACAAATAGACTAAATATTGTAACTGTAATTCTTTCTTGACAACTATTTGTTATATGTAATTTTACTATGTTAAAGTTAAAACTTTCCTTTTGATTAGACCCAAAAGGGGAAATGATGTGGAATGTCCTACTGTATATTGTGAATATGTGTTGCTTTTTATTTAAAAGTTTTTCTTTTCATTTTACATACCAACCACAATTTCCTCTATCTCCTCATTTACTGCTTCCCCTTCACTGTCCCCCACCCAACTGCCCTCTACTCCTCAGAAAGTGTAAGGCCTTTCATTGGGAGTCAAAATGTTGCCATATCAAGTTGAGGCAGGACAAAGCTCTACGGCTGACCAAGGTATCCCTCCATAGGAAACAGACTCCAAAAAGACAGTTTATGCATTGGGGATAAATTCTGGTCCCACTGCCAGCACAGACTGCCCTATCAACAGAACTCTTACCCACATCCAGAGTCAGTGAACTCCCACTACTTTGTCTGTCTCTGTGGGTTTCCCTATAATGATCTTGACCCCTTTGCTCATATAATCCCTCCTCTGTCTCTTCTACTGGTCCTCAGAAGCTCAGCCCAGTGCTTAGCTGTGAACTTCTGCATCTGCTTCCATCAGTTTCCAGATGAAGGTTCTTTTATTGGTTGATGAATAAAGCTACTTTGGCCTGTAGCAAGGCAGAATACAGCTAGGTGGCAAAGTCAAACTGAATACAGGGAGAAAGAAGACAGAGTCAAGAGAGATGCCAGAAGCTGCCAGAGTAGAAAGATGTCAGAGCATCTATGGTAAACCATGTGGTAATACACAGTTGAATAGAAATGGGTTAATTTAAAATAAGAGCTAGCTGTTAATTAGCCCAAGCTATCAGCCAAACAATTATAATTAATATTAACCTTATGAATGATAATTTTATAAGCAGGTGTGGGGCCAGGTGGGACACAGAAAAGGCTCCAGCTACAAGGGTAGGTTGATGGAGATGTCTCATATACTGCTGAACACTCATAGAAACTTGTCCTTGGCACTTTGAAAAGTAATATGCCTCTGCAACAACCACTACCCATTGTCGTTAGAGGCTTCTCTGACCAAGGAGGGTGACAGTACAAATCTGTGTATAAAAGCATATATATTTAGAAGGCAGTTTGACACCACTACCTTTTAGGAAAAAAAATCAATAGGTCCTCTCTTAGGGCCCATGACTTCCCTAATTATGAGACAAACATGTTACAGCATCAGGCATGTACTGGCTGTGGAGCAGCCCTCAAATCCTGTCAAGAGAGCAGTTGGTTACCTGCATCAACAACACCACTGCTATGCACTGCATTGCATTGCGTTGTTAATTTAGAATGCCGAGTCCAACTGTGGATAAAGACATTGGTGTCTCTTCTCATTCAGAAGCTTTCATAGCACCTTCCATCTACAAACACTATGAAAGAACCATCTGGGAGTATGTTCTAGAAAGTTCAAGATTGATTTCTGTGTTTCCTGCAACCCAAATGTGTGGCATCTTCACATAGAGGTGCCAGAAATATTTTAAGTATACTGTATTGTACATCTTAAAATTGCAAGAGAGGTGTTCTATTATTACTGTTTTATAGATAAAGTATCTAAAATATATTGAACAAATAAGTTTTTTTGAAGGCACACTAAACAGCTATGAATTTAACTCTTTCTATAATCTATGTTATTGAAAGTATGGCTCACAGGCAAGTACCAATATCGTTATCTAGGAACTAATTAGATGCTGAGATACTCACACTTCATCTCAAAATAGGAACCAGTTTTAACAAAATGTTTTATATTTTAGGGAAGCATTACTCAATATCTGACTCCTATTGCATCTTTGTTTCAGTGCCCTAAAGAGAATGTTAATAAGGTGATCTCTCTGTGGTCATCATAACTCCTTGGGAATGGCAGCACTTTGAAGGGGCCAGCTTTGATTAATTTACACACCCACCCCACACCACAATTTCTATATGAGTATTCCATAGTGATTTTTCCTTCCTCTCTCCCATTTTCTGGATGAAAATAAAGAATGGGGAATAAGGAACAGCTTTGGGTACATTAAAATGACAGGACTTTTTTGATTGATAAATGATCATTTAGTGATACTTGTTGAAACTGTGGAATGAGTCCCAGATGAGGTGAACCAGGAAAGATTTAAAAAAGGGGAATCTAAATAACTTGTTAGCTGTGGCCTCCCATAGGCTGGGGTAACCTGTCTCCTTAAACCCTTTCATCAATCACCACAGGAGACATGGCACTCAACTTCAGTGAAATAATGGAGCTTGTTTACACTCATTGAAGTGGAATTCAAACCTGTAGAAAAACCAAGAGGTCAAGTCTTTAAACACTTGGAAATTTCTCTCCACTCTGCATTTTACTGGCAGTACAATGTCTCTTTTCACTCTATCTGATTATCTTTGATAAAGATAAAAACCCCTGTTAAGTGTGGCAATACAGTCAAAGGACCTGCACAAACTTCAGTGTTTTCTATGATTATTAAGAATCAGGTCTATTTAATCTAGAGCCTCATGTGCAAGGTCAACTTTGAATACACATTTAAGCACACTAAAGTCACCTGTTTCCAAGATAACTTGCATCTAACTTGGATAAAAATAAGAAAATTACAGTAAAATGAGCTGATATATCCAACACTGACAATTTCAAAGAAATTTTCAAAGAAAAATCTAAGAAAAGCTCCAGGATAAATTAAGTAAATTATATATGGATTATTTTAATTATTCCCCTCTGACCTTGAAAATGGGAATTATCATTTACAGTCAGCATGGCTAAAACCAACATGTGTTAAGGTGAAGAAATTGGCTCAGCCATTAAAGACTTGGCTCAGCCATTAAAGGCTAGGGTCATAACAAAATACATTAAATCAATATGCTTCTAGTGAACAATGTCCCTAACAGAAGACATAGTTTATTAAATAAAAATTTAAATGCCAAGCATAGGTTATCTCCCTATGAGTTATTGGTCAGTGAAGAACTAGAGGTACCCCAAACAACACAGGCTACTGCCATGGCTCTTGATTGCTCCCTATAACTAGATTGTATGACAATATTTCTAATGACACTACACACTTTTGGTGCAATACACAGAGCAATTAATTATGGTCTGAAAGATTCTGTATAGGTTTCTGGGAGAGACATCAGTGGTCTTATCCAACATTGAACCATGCATATGATAATATTGGCATGCCAGATGATAAGATTGTTTTATGAGGTACCTATGAAAAATGAGTAGCAAAAACAGCTGAGTGGTTCAAAAACTTCTGCAAGGCCATCCTGAGAGTCTGTTGGGGACAGAGTTATCTTCTAAACTTGCTCTTAAACTGTTATGCACTTTATACTGCACTACATTGATCTTATCAGTCATTCAGTCACACTAAATTTTTAAACTATTAACAAGTATTTTCATGGATCAGGCATTCTGTACACTGTTAATATACTATAGATAAAAAAAACTCACTCCCAAGGAGCAACAGACATATTCAGGTTAATACAAAATGTGGAATGTGAGGGTAGAATAAAAGGTACATTGGAAAGTTGAACTAAGTTACAGGCTAAGAAGGATTTCCTAAACAGTATGGTGATTTAGAAGACTATAGAATAGTCAGCAAGATTTAGGGGGTAGAGAGGAAGAAGGTAAATGATAAAACATGAGATGGAACTTGTAAGAAAAGAGCCTAAACCAGGTTAAAAAGGGATACATTCGATGTCATGGGGAGTGTAATGCTCTGTCTCTTTAAGAGACAAGCCATGCCCACTCCCTTCCTGCTTGCAGCCTTGGACCACTCTTCCTGTCTCTCAGGAAGAAGCAGCTTCTGCCTCCCCCTTTCTCTCTCTCTCTCTCTCTCTCTCTCTCTCTCTCTCTCTGTGTCTGTCTGTCTCTGTGTGTCTCTCTCTCTCCCCTCTTCTCCCCTTTTCCCTTCCCCTCCATAACCCACCTAANTAATGCTCTGTCTCTTTAAGAGACAAGCCATGCCCACTCCCTTCCTGCTTGCAGCCTTGGACCACTCTTCCTGTCTCTCAGGAAGAAGCAGCTTCTGCCTCCCCCTTTCTCTCTCTCTCTCTCTCTCTCTCTCTCTCTCTCTCTCTGTGTCTGTCTGTCTCTGTGTGTCTCTCTCTCTCCCCTCTTCTCCCCTTTTCCCTTCCCCTCCATAACCCACCTAATAAATGCCCAATTTCACTCTACATGGTTTGCCTGTCTGTCTTTTGCCCACCTGCCGCCCACATGGATAGCCACTGGGGACGCCCAGGGAACCAGCCACCTTTGGAGACTTGCTGCATGGTGCACCCTGGCCCTGCTCGGGACTGGCTGCTCTCGGGACCTGCTGCCCCCTGCCTGCCAGGGACCTGGCAGCAAACCCATTACAGGGAGCCTTAAAAGTGTTACTCACTCCAGATTTAAGGATGGATAGATAGCCTTCAATGGATTTCAGTTTGGATTTGTATTCTAGAGGTATAATTCAAATGAGATTTAGAGTAATGGACTTAGGAATTTTATGAACAAATGGACTGGAAGAGATGACAATGAAATAAGAAAACTGTCTTGCACCTATGATAGACAGCATCCATTTTCCTCCTGCATCCTCCTGCATCCATTCATCAATCTTTTGAGTGTGCTGACCTGTTTTTATTTTTTTTAATTTAATTTATTTTTTTTTATTTTTTTAATTTAATTTTTTTAAAAAGAAAATATACTATCTTTTTTCATTATACATAAAACCAGTCTTTTTCATTATACATTCCCACTCCCTCTCCTTCTACTATTCCCTCCACTCACCTTCCCACCCCACCCCCATCCGCTCCACAGAGAGGGTAAGGCACATTGCATTGGGGAAGGCTGAGCAAGGTATCCATCCAAAGAGAATAGGTTCCCCAAAATACAGTACATGCAGTAGGTATAAATCTTGGTGCCAATGCCAGTGCCCCTCAGTCTGCCCCAGCCATGCAACTGTCAACCACATTCAGAGGGACTAGTTTTGACCTATGCTTGTTCCTTCCCTGTTAGCTTAGATACCCATCATAGTCTTGACCTCTTTGCTCATATTCTCACTCCTCCCACTCTTCAACTGGACGTTGGGAGCTTAGTCCAGTGCTCCGTTGTGGGTCTTTGCCTCTGTTTCCTTCAGTTGCTGGATGAAGGTGCTATGGTGATATTTAAAATATTCATCAGCCTGACTACAGTGAATGCCAGTTCAGGCACCCTCTTCTCTATTACTTAGGGCCTTAGCTGGGGTCATCCTTGTGGATTCCTGGGAATTTCTCTAGAGCCNCATAGTCTTGACCTCTTTGCTCATATTCTCACTCCTCCCACTCTTCAACTGGACGTTGGGAGCTTAGTCCAGTGCTCCGTTGTGGGTCTTTGCCTCTGTTTCCTTCAGTTGCTGGATGAAGGTGCTATGGTGATATTTAAAATATTCATCAGCCTGACTACAGTGAATGCCAGTTCAGGCACCCTCTTCTCTATTACTTAGGGCCTTAGCTGGGGTCATCCTTGTGGATTCCTGGGAATTTCTCTAGAGCCAGGGTACTTGTTAGCCCCAGAATGGTTCCTCCAATCAAGATATCTCTTTCCTTGCTCTCATCTCTGTCTTTCCTTCATCTCGACTATCCCGTTCCCTCATAAAGCAAAGAACACAGTCAATAAAACAAGAAGGCAGATGTAGGAGGTCACTCACAGCATGCAGAGGTGAATCCCACATCAAGAGGCTGCCTACTGAATTGGAAAAGGTCTTCACCAACCCCAAATCAGACAAATGACTGATCTCCAAAATATATAAAGGACTCAAGAAATTAGACACCAAAATTCCAAATAACCCAATTAAAAAATGGGGTACAGAACTAAATGGAGAATTCTCAATAGAAGAATCTCAAATGGCAAAAAGACACATAAGGAAATGTGCAACATCCTTAGCCATCAGGGAAATGCAAATCAAAACAACTCTGAGATAACATTTTACACCTGTCATAATGGCTAAGATTAAAAACACCAATGATAGCTTATGCTGGAGAGGATGTGGAATAAGGAGAACACTCATCCATTGCTGGTGGGAATACAAACTTGTACGGTCATTTTGAAAATCAGTATGGCAGTTTATCAGAAAATTGGGAATCAACCTACCTCAGGATCCAGCAATACTGCTCTTGGGCATATACCCCAAAGATGCTAAATCATATTACAAATCCATTTGTTCAACTATGTTCATAGCAGCATTATCTGTAATAGCCAGAACCCGGAAACAACCTAGACACCCCTCAATCAAAGAATGGATAAAGAAAATGTAGCGCATTTACACATTAGAGTACTACTCAGTGGTAAAAAGCAATGACATCTTGAAATTTGCATACAAATGTATGGAACTAGAAAACACCATCCTGAGAGAGGTAACACAGACCCAAAAAGATGAATATGGTATGTACTCACTCATAAGTGGATTCTAGCCATAAAAAAATTGAGCCTACAGTTCATGATCCTAGAGAAGCTAAGTAACAAGGTGAACTCTAAGAAAAACTTTCATCCTATGCTCAGCCTCCATATGTAATTGGAATTATTTCACTTCAGGATTCAACCATGAGCATGCAATGCTAGGCTGGCCAGCCAGAGTATTACGTTCCCTGATGATAGTGATTATTCTGGTGATATGTAATTCGTTAGAAAATGAATGACATGCAACAACTCTTCTCTGACTAACATTATGGTAGGTAGGAAGGTGATTTTGCTATTGTGCTCCCAGGAATGCACAGACCTGGTGATGTGCTCAGACTTTTTGTCACCACTCAAGAGTTTGCCCATGAAAATGATATGGACGTGAGCAGACCCAGGAGAGAGGTGCAGTTGCTTAATACTTAGATCAGTTCATGCATAAAATCCATTCACACAATGTATTCATCTCATAATTTTTATATGTTCTTTAAACCCAAGTTGAAGTGGAAACATCACATGTGCTATAAGCCAGATGAAACCATGAGGATTTTGATGGGATAGTCTCTGGTCATATCTTTTCTCTCTGAGTCTCAGTTTGGTCTGCAAAATAGCTTGTTTATGCCACTTAGGTTGACTCCCCTTCTCACACCATGTCATGCTGAGTATTTTAACAGTTTATTCCCATGACAGAAATGTGAAATTCTCTCTTGACACCCAGTTGAACTTCTTTCCCATTTTCTTGGTTCAGTCTATGGCAGAATATTTAAAAGTTACTAAAATCCAGTAGGGAGAGTCATTGCTAAGAGGAAATTTCCAAACAGCTGGAGAAGTTCATAAGAGCCCTGAGTTGGCTATGCATCCACTTCCCTTCACAGTAAGGAAGATTGTTCTATGAAAAATTCATTGGTTCCTTGGGCCTCAAGTGTTCTATTTCCCTGCCCCAGAGGGTTCATAACTCCAGCCGAAAAGACAGTGGATTTAATCTGCACAGAAGAACACGTCTCTGAACACTCCATCCTGCTAGACAGAAGGTAAGTGCACATTTGCTTTTTGTGATGTTGCACATAGAATTATCTGTCTCTTCTTTTGTTTGTAGCAATAAGAAAGTAGAAAGGTTATTAACAGATGGTACAAATGAGCAGTTGTTTGAATTATATGGCAACATCCTCAGAGTAGGATTTAACGTCCTGCACTTTCGTGCACAGCAATAATTTGGTGGGTTATAGCCCTAATGTGTTAGAAGCAAGTAGAGTTTCTCTCTTTTATGATGTAGGCTTGATGGAAACATTTGGTATATTTGCCTAATGAAGTCATGCTTCATGCATTTCAGAAAATACATCCCATTTGATTCAATTCCTCCAGCATTACTGAGCTCTGTGTTGGATGCTGAAAATATAAACCCAAAAAGACATGTGGGTTTTACTTTCCTTTTTTGCCTTCATTGGGCTCAAAAATTGGTAGTATGGAGGAGTAAGCAAATGCAGCATCAGAGCATATCCAACTGAATGGGCCAGTCAACGCTCATGTTTGGCACAAAGGGAGGGATGCTGGGCTGTGCAGAAAGGAGAAAGAAAAGAAATACTACTTGCAATAGGATTCCTAAAACCTATTTAGGAAAATGAAGTGGAACTCATAAATATAGAAGGAGTTGTTATTGTACTCCAGAATGAAAGTATAGCTTGTGTAAAGACAAGGGGATGATGACATTTAGTGTATGACTGATGAGTAGTACATTATGACTGATGGATAGAAGTGTCCAGAAAGAGTCTGTGATGGAAAAAGAGGTTGGGAGTACTCAAGTTGGTCAGGAAGAAAAAGTGGAAGGCAGCAAGATAGCCCAGATTAAAAGACTGAATGACAGCATTCCTAGTAGGAAGGAGAATTGGGATCAGTGGGGCATTGGGGAAGTTGGAGTGGAGGCAGAATTGAACGGGCATATCAAAGATGTTGCGTGGATGTATCTTGAGTGACTGGGAATTGCCTCATGTGTTGAATACGCAGCCGGTTTCCTCTGGGTACACATTTCCATCTGCTTTTGTCTGGCTTCATGGAAACAGAGTGAGACGTTCTTCCCTGCAGACTGGAATATTGTTTCAGGAACTGTGAGTCAGCTTTCAGAGAAAGTGTGCACACTGAGGTGATGTTTCCCTACCTTATTAATGGAGGAAAAAATTGTGTTTTCACTCATCTTACTTGTGTACACACTTCACTTTAATCACAACTTGAGAAAGAAGAGGACTTTAGTCATAAGCGCCTTCAGACAGCAAATCTTGAGTTCAGCTTTCTCTTTTCACACATAGTCAGCTGGCCTTCTTTCCTTTGATCGATTTGAAGGCCTAATATCTTATTTGGGTCTAGGAAGAGCTCTGTCTCAGCTTTGTTTTCTTCTCCTCAGGGTTTCTTGGTTAACAGTCTTCTATCCTCAGAGTTTCAGATCTTTGGTCCTTGGATTTAGCAAAGGGCAGACAAAGCCTCCACATTTGTGGACACCACTCCCCACTGAGCCACGTGGCTGGGATATTCTATCTCAGTCACTCTCATCAGGTCGCTACACAGGGTAGGTTCTCTTGAGCCTCTTTTCAATATTCCAAATAGCAGGCATTAGAGTGAAAAAATTCTATCATCATTTAAAAGCTATAAAATGAGTTTCCAAATGCCTGAATGACATCTTAGTGTTTCCTAGGGATATCTGGTTAATCATGCCTTTAAACTGATGATAAATTTAATAAATTTAAAAATTTTTAAGTACATAAAACAATTTAAAAAATTCATTCCTATAAATTTTTGTTATCAAGTTGATTCTTTATTCAGTGTTGAGAAGTAAAGGGATTACATAGATATTTGGGTTTTGGTATGTGTCATCCAAATTTGAAGTTTTTCATTTGATTCACATATAAGTTCTTAAAAGCTAAGGAGACAAAAGCTTGAAACACTGTGTAAGCTGTCTGATACAACAATTAGTAAGTCATAAAATAGCATCTGCAGACAGATTCAAAACTCTATGTCCTTTTAAGAAAGGGAAGAATTACCCAGGGGAATTTCTTTCTGGTCTAAAATGGTAAAAATTCAGTAATGGGTTTGAATTTCTAGGAGGTCTCCATTGTCACCTTTTGCTTTCTGAAATAGAATGGAGGCAAATGTATTCATCAACAGCTTTTCACAGAAGGAATTCACATAACAAAGAAATGGGAAAAAAACAAATAACATTGTTAGAAACATAGATGAAAATACCTGCCCATATTGAAGAAAATGGCAACTTTTAGAGAATTCAAGAAAAATATTTCTTCTTAATTTAGAACCAGGAATAATTTCTTCTCTGTCATGAATCAGTTTATGGGGTTTGACTATCACCAGAGAAATGTGCACATTTTATGTGTCTGCCTGGAGCAAGGTAATTTAATCACTACATTTAAGTCAATAATGATAATGAAACTTTGTAACATGATTCTCTTTCAATAATAACTATTCCTTTGAACATAGGTGACCTCCTTTGTATACAAAATACTTTAATTAGTGCAAGTCCATTTGACTTTAACAACCAGGCAAATAGATATTAGCACCTTGCTTGAAATAAAAATTTAAGGCTCCTAGAGATAGAACGTTGGAGCTTATGGACAGAATTTTGATTTCTGAGTCTTCTCCATGTCTACTTTGATTATTGATTTTAATTTTAATTAAAATATAAATACATCATTGTCTATTTTCCTTCCCTAGCTTCAACCTTTCCCATATTCCTTCCTACCAGTCCTAGGCACCCTTCTCATTTTCTCTAAAATTTATCACCTCCTTTTCTTTTATTATTATCACTACATATATAAATATACAAATACATAAATATATAAATGCAACCTGCTGAGTCCATTAATATTGCATATATGCATATGTGCATTTATATGTATATATGCAATGCTGAAATCACTTGAAGTTAGATATCCAATTAGGTGGTTCATCCCTAAGGAAGACTCAGTCTCCTTCTCTCAGCATCCCTTAGTTGCCTGTAGTACTTTATTTAAGGATGGAGCCATATATAACTTCTCCTTTCCATGTTAGCTTATGTAGTGCTGCTGTCATTGTTGAATAAGCAGTCGTACTTTTGAGGTATCATGAGCGTAACTTCCATGTCATTTCTAAGAGATAATCTCATGGCAGTTTTTTTTGGCCCTCTGATACTTAACAACATTTGTGCCTCTTCTTGTAGAATGTTCCCTGACCCTTAGATGTAGGAGATGTTTTATAGATGTATGTGTTACAGTTGGGTATCCACTGATCACTTCAGGTAATCGCTGCATTTTAATCAATTGTGGTTTTCTGTAATGGTGAAGGTTCTTTGATGAGGCATGAGAGTCACACATATCTGTCGGTATAGGGATAAAATTTAAAAGGCAGTTAGGAATTACACTGGCTTAGTAAAGTGGAGGGAAGTGATTCTTTTCTAAGATTCATGACATCACTATCCCTAGGTAATTGACTGGTTTCCATTCCCAGGCATAATTTCCCTCCTGTTCGTAAGCCTTAAGTCCAATTCCTTATCACTGTTTGTTTATCACTGTGATGTGAATGCTACTATTACATTTTGTATAATCATTTTAGAATTCTAAAATGGATTGGTTTTTCTGAAATTTCCCAGATAGACAGCACCCTCTCCCTTACCTAGGTTTGGAATAAGTTGGTAAGGGAATTGGCTGGTCAATGGGTTGCTTAACTTGTCTTTTAATTACTGATATAACATGTGGAATATGCACATTGGAAAAAGAGCCCAATGGGTCTTGGGTTAGATTATTTTTCTCTTCTATAACAAAGCACCAGAGGTTGCATATTCAGACTTGAGATTTATCAGAATGCTGGATTCTGGGTGAATTCATTGAAGTTCGTTATAAACTGACTAGTGTTTTTCTCATGTTGGGCTGCACCCACTTCTCAGGACCCCCTGGTAGCAGTAGACAGAGGCCTACTTCTTGTCCTACCATTGTGCAGGGTTTAATACTCAGCTCTTGTGGTGCCTGATTATAAGACCTGTACCAAAGTCTTTTTTTTCCAGTCTGAAGTGGATCCCTCATCAGTCTTTAACCTTATTATTGTATCTTCTCCATTGCACTTGTCATTACAGGCCACATCATATAACTATGCCATCTGTTCTGTCTTTTACAGAAGGTTTCAAAAGGGAAGACACTTCAATGCATGCACTGTCCTAGCCTTAGGTCTCACTTCTATCAATTATTCAAAGTGTATTTAGTGAGTAAATGAGAGTGTAAGCCATCCACCATTAATCCACATGAAAGATTGTTGTTCTTGGCGGCACTTGCTTAACATTAACATGAACTGGAATCAGTCAAGGAAGACACACAAGGGACATTTTCCCTAACTTTTCTTACAAAGGGACGTGTTGGGTAGTTTCGATGTCATACCTTGTGTAGTCATATTACAGCTGAGAAAGTCTCTGTGACTTTCAGTTCATGGTAATCATGCACCATCTCCATAATAACTTAAGCAGGCAAAACAGATTTTTGAAAACAGAGAGCTAATGAATGCTGAGATAATGAAAAATAGTCTTCCTCATGAAAGAGCTCAACAATTGGTTATCCAATACCAAATGGTCAGCACTGAAACATATATACAAGTAACATTATATATTCTCATCAGGTTATGTTTATGTATTTAGGAATATATATATATGTGTGTATGTATGTATGTATGTATATGCATATGTGCATATAATAACAATTAATGAAAAAGAGGCCATGAATATGAATGAGTGGAAGTAGGGGTATATGAGAAATTTTGGAGGGAGGAAAGGTAAGGAAGAAATGATGCAATTTTATTATAATCTCAAAAAATAATTAAAAATATTTGTTTACCATTATATTATGCATTTGAATATTTGTTTACATGTGTGTATGTGTACCATGTTCATCCCTGGTGCCAGTAGAAACCAGAAGCAGGCACTGGGTCTCTCGGAACTGTAAAACCTGATGGAGGTGAGGCACTATATGTGTTCTCAGAAAATAACCCTTGTCCTCCACAAGAGCAGTCAGTGCTCATATCTACTGAGTATCTCTCCACACCTCTTAACAAGTAAAACAGATTCTCAAGTGTTCAGGGGCTGAAATGCTCTAGTTAACATAGCTCAAACAATAATAATTACCTCATGGAGGCCATAAAGATTAAGTAGACGGAGCAAATATGCTCAGCACAATGACTATTGTGTGTTAAACACCCACAAAGCTTGGATGATTTGATTACAGATGTCTTCAAAGCTTAGCATCAGGTACTCAAAGGTGATGTGACAATCAAAGACCATAATGTAAATGCTGTTCCTGCACCAAAAGGCCGTGCACACTCTTATTTCTTCCTCTATGATGGCTTTTTCCTTGGTTCTTTTTCTTTCTTAAAGTTAAGATCTCTGGAATTAGGGTGGATTTTACAATTGTTGTAATGGATGCACTGTGACTTCAAACTTATTGCCTCCATATCTGCGTAAAGATGAACAGACAAATGCTCATTGTTTGAAAGCTGATTTTGGAGAAAAATTGAAGTACCTTTGAAGACATGTCACAATTCTAGCATGAGGTCACAGTGAAAAATTCATGAAGAGGAAAAAGAGAAGGATTTCAGTGACTTTACTCCAACCATTATTTTAAAAAAATCAGACCTTGTGAAGAAATTTTAAAAGAAACTTAACAAATGTGTGTGTATACATGATGTGTGTATATATATACATACTTACATACATACATACATATATATGTATATATATCTTTGTGTATTCATTTACACAGGTGATTTTCACTATTCTTTTTTTATAAATACAAAATCAATTTTTATAAGGATGCAATAAACATTTTATGTATCAAGAAGACATTGTAGAAATGCTTAATTTTGAGTTTTTCTTTTCTCTTTAGTAGGCATGCATAAACTAATGGTGTGAACTACAATCAATTGCATTCATGATGTAAGGATTTATTATGGAGATAGTGGTAGACAGTTGAAGAAACAAAAAGGAAAATACAGATAGTATTCTTAAACTATGTACTGATACTCTATATTGAACCCCTGTTATTTGACAGATGCTGCTTTACTAAGTCAAATTTTTAAAGATGATTCCAAGGAATACACTTATCTGTGCTATGCTAATGACATTGGGTCATAGCTGCAGAGTGGATGAATGTATATGATTTAGCACTAGTTAGTTAATTATTTATGTAGTCAGCTAATTAGTTAGTAAGTTAATTTAATTAAATGTCAAATAGAAGTAATATCAAATATTTTTCTTTTTCATCTGGCACTTTGGGGCTCAGGATTAAATGATAGCTGCTGGGAGCTAATATACTTTGTCCATCTGTTTTCCTTTTATTGGATTATTATTTATTTTGAGGTTACATGCTTTTCAACAGCTGGTATCAATTGTCTATTTGACAGGATCTAGAAGCACCCAAGAGACAAATCTCTGGACACTATTTGTTAGGAAGTTTCTAGATTATGCTAACAGAGATAGGAACACCCACCCTAACTTTGGCTCACACCATACATGGGCTGGGCTTGACTGAATGAAAGGGAAACAATGAGCTGAGCACAAGCATTGCTGTCTGACTGTGGTTGCAGTATGACCAGCTGCACCTTGTTCCTGCTACAATGATTTTTTTCTACCATGAAGGCCACTGTCCTCTAGAACCATGAGGCAAAATAATCTTTTTCCCTTAGGTTGTAGCCAAAATAACCTCACCTACAACAAAGTGTTTTGAGTTTAATATTATTTTACTAAGTTTTGTTTTTACAACCAGATGGCAACATTTGAGATTGGAATGATTCTGAAAATTTTCCTCTCTCTCTCTCTCTCTCTCTCTCTCTCTCTCTCTCTCTCTCTCTC